>VOQJ01027943.1:5333-16466 GCA_015052665.1 Apistogramma diplotaenia | reverse complement strand
TCACTTTCTATGGGTCTTTCTTTTTGCAAGAATAAAGAATGCTGACAGTCATGTGATGGAGATGCTATCCTGCAGAAAAGAACAGGCCGGGTTTTAGGCTTTTATTGTGATATTAATGCATTTTGTGCTGTATTTTTTGTAACTATAATATGAGACTGTTAGAAATTGTAGATGAAAAGATGTATTCTGCCAGATGATAAGAAAGAAATATTAAAAAATGTTGAAAAAAGAGTGGCGCAAAATTCCATCCATCCATTTTCTTCCACTTTGGAGCAAAAGTCACATCAGTACTGTTAACTAAGAGTGGACTGCAAAGGCTCATAGCATTTTTCAAAGCCAGCTGTGAAAACTGAGATCAAAGCTGCAACAAATCTCAGTTGTTTCAAGAAGAAACTCAGTCAATGACAGTCAATACAGATAATAAATTGATTGGCAGCTTGTAAATGTTGCCACTCCAACTTAATTCCTAAACCTCTAATCCTCTCAAATGAGAGACAAGAACAATTGATATTCAAGGTCACAGTGGTCTGATTAAAACCAGGCAAATAACACAAGCACAAGATGAAAGCTAAATGACCCTGGGTGATGGAGTGAGCAAAACAAACAGCAAAAGATGGTCAACTAACTGAGTACTAATGAAACTCTCTGTGGTCATGGTCATTAGAATAAGGAACAGTTGAGGTTTGCAGGATTTATGAATAATGCATAATTTATGATTTGTAAACTGTCACATGAATTTGCACAAATCTACATGTGTACACACTTCCCAACAGAATGGTTGCTGTCATTTACTTTGTTTGGAAAGTGCTGAGAATGGTCCAGCTCATTTTCCCTGTGTTTATCTGTCAGCGCATTTACGACAGTACTCCAAGGATCTAATACTGAATTGTGACAAAATGTTTGGCTATAACACTGACAAATCATATGTCTCTAGTGTTTTGGAAAGACTGCGTTCAGATGAGTAGAATCAGCTTTCTGGGATTTCCTAACCTGCATTACTGAGCACGCATCAGGACATTTCTCCATGTTCATGTTAGAATTTAAAAAACAAAACAAAACGAAGCATGTTGCTGCTGTGCATGGAGCATTTGTTTGATTGATCATCAAAAAATAGAATTTGAGAGTTGTGATTTTATTCTTTAAAGAATGAAAACTCGACAGAGTGCTAGACTGATCAGTTTTCATGTTGAATAAAACTTGATTTGACTTTGTTGAATATAAAATTCTGGGAAAAAACAATGCGGGATTTGTCCTTGCTGTGGAACTAAAAAGCAGCTGTTTAATCCTCCTCAAAATACTGGAGTGGTCTTGAATCTGGGATTTTGATATGACCTGTGTTTCAAGCCAAGTGGTATGTTCCTTGTATAAATGAAGCAAGACTTTAGATTCCCTTTTCTGTCAGTTTTAAGACAACTAAAGGCTTGAGATTGTCCATTTTGGAAACCTGAGATGATCTTTGTTATATGTTGTGTTATTTTTTTTCTTAGACCAATGATAAGATGGAACATGAAATATAGAGAGTATAGTGGGATAACTAAAAGTAGTGAGTATGTGGAAAGAACTTAGTAGTAAAAGTACAATCACCACATGTTCCAGGATGGCGTCTGGATGACAAGTAAAGCCTGAAAGTTGGAACGCATGAATCTGATTAAAACTGTAAAAATTATTGTAATACATGTAATAGAGTTATCTAGAGTTTTAAAAAAAACCTTAAATATGCATTAGGTCGAAGTGCTCCCTCTCTTTACTCCGCCTGTTGCAGTTTTGAACTGATTTCTCCTTCCCCAAGGTAGAGTCACACAATAATTACAATCTGCCAGCAAGATTATGAAGAAATTACTTTCAGCTGCTCTCTTGTTCACAATTTCTGTGCAATTGATTTGGCTGATTTTTACACCAGATGCCCTTCCTGATGCAACCCCAAAGGGATTTTTGGCACTTTCTGGGATCTCGCTCTTAAATGCAAATGTGTAAACTACTACACTAAGAAAAAACTACAAGATAAAGTTCATGAAACTTAGTGGATGGGTGGAACATGGACAAAAGGAGACCCTGCTAAATTTGGGACCAATTTGGTTTAAAATTGTAGAACATCATATTGGTCCCAGTGGAGGCTGCTGAGTGTAAATTGAAAATTATTTTTGCTTCATGAAATAAGGTAGTAACCCTTTTCTCTTTTCTTTTTTTTCCCCCTTTGCCTTAGCCATAGATGAACATAATGGTTTATAACCTTTTTACATAATACTACATATATTGTCTACTCTCTAACAAGGTCTGTAAGACCCTTTAATTATTCTAAGCCTGAACTACACTTTGCTTTCTGCTGCATGTCGGTGGCCCAGCTTACAAAGACAGGGTCACTGCAGGGTCTTGTTTCCAGGGATGTGATTCTTCACCACAGATGAGAATCACTAAGCTTCCCTCTGGAGAACAGATAGGAAAGGGCACTGGGAGATTGGAACATAATGAATCTATTAATTAAAAGGTTTTTCAAAACCAGCTGCAAACTCAGTCACTCACACACACACACACACACACACACACACACACACACACACACACACACACACACATATAAAACATATTATCCTAGACTGTCAGAGGTAGGTAATCAGTCTATTGCTGTTCTCCTCATCCCATTACATGTCTGATTGGTGACCTCCAATTCAGATGAGGCGCATGAATTAAACTGTCCCTTTCTACATGCATTTAAAACACACATTGACAATAGAGGCAGGTGTTCTTGTCCATATTGCCTCATGAAGGAGGGAATTGGAAGGCAGCAGCCACACATATATTTTTACGCTAGTCTGCACATAATCCATATTAGGTCTTTGATCATAGTGTGAAAAACTAGTAATGTCCAACCTTACATGCAGCATAGTCCCTCAGGTTTTCAGATTTAGTAGGGGTGAACTGTCATCTCCATTACTTCTCTCCTTACTTAGTTTCTGATTACTGAACTTTGATTTATTTGCTCCTGATTGGTGTGTGTTCATGTTCAGTGAACTGAGGTAAGAAAAGGATAGACCATTAGACTCTATAGTCATTGATTGGGCCCAAGTAGGTCTGACCTTCTTATAGCCCCCAACTGAAAATCAACAAGGTGGCTCCACTGCTTTCACACACACATACAAAGAAAAACGCACACTCCATTGATCAGCATGACATACACCGAAGATGACAGATACACTGACAGTAATCAGCGCTGAATGTGAAGAAAGAGTTTTTAGAGTGTGGACCAATTTATTACTGACTGTGGGTGAGTGATAGACCGATGGACACACTGATGCATGATGACAGATGAAAAGATGAAAGGATAGTAGGGGAAGAGGAAAAAGATCAGAAGAGCCAAATGGAGATGTTTGTTGGGCCGACAAAGCTGGCAGAAAGAGGAGTAAGAAAGGGATGCCTGTTGGGGGTGAGAAAGGAGTATTTCCCCCTATCGGTGGCCTCCATCAGCAGTGTACAGTTACACACACACACACACATTTTATGCACTTATGCACTCTTCTTGCACAGGAGATTGGATTATTGATTGCATTGGGACAGATATTGAAGGACAGCAGAGGTCTCTTTATAGAAGGTCTTGTGTGGTGATAGTCATTCTTAAGAGGAAAACAATAGGTGACCTTAACTCTGGAATAATCAAACCAGCCTCACTGTGTGTTTTCATATAAGTACATCATATAATCTCTTTAGTACATTAGTTAATACATCAGCACTTCTCAACATCATATATGTGCTTTCATGATTTGATAGGTTATAGTTGTGTCCCAGTTTATTTCAGAGCAAAGTGTCTTGCTTAACAAAGTTACTACATTTTCCCAACATTTTTCTTTTACAAGTTGTTTTACATATTAGGTAATGGTTTGCAAGTATTTCATCTTATGAATAATCAGAAATGAATACCATTGAAATACAACAATAAAACGAAAATTTTTAAATACAAAAACTCAATACTACAGAAGTTATTCGAATGTTATCGATACTAGAAAACCTTTGAACATTGGTAAAAAACTGACTAAAACTGTGGTATCCATTTAACTCATGGCCGTGGGTGTAAAAGATCAAGGCTTTTTGACCTTAGTTTTGGCACCGATAACCGGGAGATATTGAAAAAGTCATAGTACCACTTAGTGGAGCCACAGTTGCTGTCCTCCTACAATGACGTGATGGAAAATGCACTTACTTGCACAATCTAACTGACAAGCAAACAGCAATGTAAATCAGACTCAGCACAGGACTTAGCAATGTTTCAACTTACTCAACTGCAGGATGAAATTGCAAATCATGAAAAGAAGCTTAATGAATAATGAGAGCACATATTTTGATCAGATCCGACCAAAATACATATGTTCGACTTATGTGTGTCCAACATTTTTGGCATTAATCCCTACCAGGACAGTCAGTGCATATTTGTGATAGATAGGTGGGAGTGATATTATATGGAACTACATTACTACAAAGGTTTTTGTGGATGTAAAATGTATCAGTTGAACCATTTACTTCTGTTGGCATGCCAAATTACAAGCTGGGTTTCCTGTCTGGGATATTGACCAACACATGCCAAATGCATGAGTCAGATGCAGATGTTGTCATTCTTAATAGAGAACCACTATTTCTCCATGACTTTTCCTGTGCACCAAGATACCAACCAAAAGAAAAACTATCCATATCTATCCGGAGGCATCTGCCACAACACCAATATTTGATGCCCTAGAATGAGAATATGTTGGTAGAAAATACACAATAACTAACAAAACAATTCAAACAAGAACAAGAAAAAACAGAAAAATCAAAATCAACATGCATGAAAGATATTTTATTGGATAACATGAATAAGATGTTAATGTGTTTTTCTCTGAAGAACAATAAGCTTATCTGCAAAACATATACGGCTTCAGTTTCACAGTTGTGAATTAAATTATAATCCAGTTGAATCCAATTATACTACTCACAAATGCTTCTTTCTTCAAAAAATTTAAAAAGTAAAACTTCAAGGCAAATAAAGTGTAACACAGAAACAAGCAACCAATTACTCATAATACATTTAAACAAAAACCTGAAAGCATAAAGAAACCATACCCCTGTAAAGTATGCCTGTAGCTATCGGGTTATGAGGACTGTTCACCAGTATCATGTAACACACAAACATGCATTACTTTCTCGTTGCAGCCAGCTTCTACTGAGACCTGCAGACTAACCTTTGTGATCCATAACCAATTGAGAATGATTACTGAATTCTGAAAACCGAGAATGAAAGCTTAATAATTACTAAAAGGAAAGCAGGTTAGCAGCTGCTAAGAGATCAAAAACACACTTCAATAAACTTAAAAAAGAAACTAAGCAGTACTCAATACTTACTTTGAAATCCCTTAAACACCTCAGTTGGCATTTATACTGGCTTCATAGTATTCATTATTAACACACACATTCTACGAGGACAGTAAAGCCGCAGCTGCTGATACCCTGGCACCAGAAGGTCTTTATTTGGACATTTCAAGGTGAGTTAAAACCCCTGACCTTAGTTGCCTTTCCCATGAAGGGGTCTGGTTGCTTTTGTTTTGAGGTCTTAGCTTCTGGGACCTAATGTTCCACACTCATATGTAGAAGTCTGGAACAATGGAAATAGTACTGTAATATGTTTTGTTCCTTTGAAAAATGGTAGCTTTAAGGTGACCAGGTATATGTGTTTTAAATGATAACTGCCAGTCAATCTATGTCGCTACAATCACCTATTGTCACAAGCTTTGGGTAGTGACCGAAAGAACACACCTCTTGGGTGCCTTTGGGTCAGGTAGCATGTCCTGCCTAGAAGAGACCCTGGGGCAGACCAAGAACACGCTGAGAGATAAAATCTCTCGGCTGGCCTGGAACGCTTCTTTTATTTTATTTTTTCCTGAACAGAAAACTTCCTTTTTTCTAATTTAATTTTTTCTGATCCCTCAGGTACCGGAATATTTCAATGATTTCATGACACTGACAATTACATGTTTAAGTTTGTTTTTTGTTGTTGTTTTGTTTTGGGGTTTTTTGGGGGGGAGGGAGGCGTGCCCCTGCTGCCAGTATATTTTCAGGATTTGACAGGAATTTTTTTACAGTGCAGGAAGAGAAAACTAAGCCTTTCTGATGCAACAAAATGACTTCATCACTAAAGAGTTGTACGACTACTGCAGAAAAAAAGAGCAACGCAGCGTTTTGTATCAATGCTTTATTGCAGTGTAAGAAGAGTGTGCATGAATTCAGAGCTCCTTACAAGCTAAATTGGATGTTTATTGAAAAGCATAAGGAGCAGAGAAAACAATACAGAAAACAAAGAAAAATCAGAATAACAACTAACTGACTAATAGAAAACAGACACACTTCCCCAAATCTAATAAGAAGCAGGAGCCTTGTCCCAAACCATGTTACGTTAGCATCCTTGACTGGCTCAGATGCACTCATATAAATTTATAGACAACTAAAAACCAACAAAATACTCCAGCTTTTCTTGTCATTTGCTTTAACCTGGATATATCACTCTTTAAGTGTATTATGTATTATCTGATGTTAATAGGGGTATTCATCATCATTTACTGGTAATGATAAATGTATCATTTAACAGTGTGTCATAATCACTTTCATTTGGTTCCTAAAGCAGATGGTATCTACAGAATTCATTCTTCCTTTGGGATCTGTTTCACATCAATGGATGCTGTAAAGATGCAGTAAAGGATGTGGAGATGCAAAGGAATCAGACATGCATTCCTGGATTCAAACCATGGCAGGTCTGTGCAAACATGCTCCATGTGGTAGGAATGATTAGCTTGGGAGAGGTCACTGTTTTCCTCTTATCCCTCTGTTTGGACAGGACTCTAACAATCACACTGATCTCAGCTCACCAAGACATTTAAACAAGTGCCCTGAATGACAAACCTTCAACCCACATTTGTTAGGTATTAACTTGCCATGCAGCAATCCCCAGCCCCATGCTATCTAAATATTTAGAGGAGCTTTAAGACAACTAGTGATCTCAGGGAACATATTGGATGAGTTTGACAGTGTGTATTTTGTTTAGAAAGTATTGACCAAAGATCATGAAAAAGGCTAACAATGACAAAACCTTTAGGACTATGACAGACACAACTTATTACATTTTGATCACTTCATCGTTATAACCAACCTAGCAAGAGGAAAATTAATAAGAAAGCTCCTGGTTATTATATTATTATTTTTTCAGGGCAAATACATGATGAAATCCGTGGTCTTTTTTCAATTATTTTACTTGAGTAAGATTAGCTTTTGAGCTAATATTATCCAGAGTGCAACCACTGTGTGTAGATTTTACTAATTGTTTTTTTTCTGAAAAGTCTGTCTGAAGCAGAAAAACCTTAAACACAGAACACGTCATATCGTAAAGACTTCTGCGATGATAATATCCCATAAAGTGGCTTTCCTATCAAACTGCAGGCTTCCTTGCGGTTCATGACATTTCAAAAGTAGAATGGGAGCTAACACTTTCAGCCATCAGTCCCCTCTCCTGTGGAACCGGCTCCCAGTTAGGATTCAGGAGACAAGCATCCTTTCTACTTTTAAGATTAGACTTAAAACTTTCCTTTTTGATAAAGATTATCTTGTGACCCTGAAGCACCCTTAGTCATGCTGCTATAGACTCAGACTGCTGGAGGGAATTTTAATGATACACTGAGCATTTCTTCTCCATTCCCATCTTTTTCCTCTCGAAGTGTTTATATACACCAATGCTGCATGTCATTAAATTTTGTCTTCTCTCTCCCAGAGTTTGTGTTCTATCCTGGTTCAATAGCCTGTTCTTTTTCTCTTCTCTTTCCCCTCAACTCCAGTCTGGTGAGTGCCCGTCCCTGCTAGAGGTTTCTTCCTGTTAAATCGGAGTTTTTCCTTCCCACTAACACCTATTGATTGCTTAGAGGGAATTGTCTGATTAGGCAAATGTTGTGATTTGGCACTATACAAATAATAAGTGAACTAACTCCAAAATTTTTCCAAAAAAATTACATTTTGCAAGTGGCCTCAGTGTAGTTTTTACATTTTTCTAATGTATTTAATAACATTAACAGAAAAACTGCACAGAATGTTTTCATTTATATGGTTAGTCAGGCAAATTAGTAATCAAACACTGGTTCTAATACCAAATCTCCCCTCACTATTTACTATAACACTCATCTCCCCTGTTAGTCTGCGCCCCTCTTTTCACATTGCTCATCGGCTTCTGTCTGCTCCCGGCCAATCACAGTCCTCAACTGGTGCCAGGTGCTGGCACAATGTCAACCAAGCCTTTGGAAGGGAAAGCTCATGAATCTATTTCAGTGTTCCATCCACAGACAAAAAGGTTGGGGTGGGCAGGGGGATTGGGAACCCTCTGAGTGTTCTTATTCAGCCATTCATTGGTGCCCAGCAGAACCCACTATCCTCAGCCTGAAGAAAGATGCTGTAGTCACTGATTATCACCAAAGAGAAAATCCCCATGTGAAGGAACCGACGAAAAAAAAAGGAATATCTTCTCTTCAACCAGACACTGTGACATCAATGTTTATCTAGGAAGATGGAATAACACCAAAACAGACAGGCAGCAAGGCGGGAAATTGAGAATAGGATTGTCAGGGAGTGAAATGCAGTCGTTTTTGGCCAGAGTGGATAGAGGAATTTTTAATTAGAATGTGTTGAGAGATCATAGTTTCCCTTAGAGCTATCGGGCCTTTTCATGTTTATATAATGCATATGCATGTGCTGGAGCAATCATCTGAAACCAGAAACCCAGTTCCATGAAGTATGACAGGAAAAGGCTTCACTGAGCAACATGTTTTTGGATATAAGACTTAGCACTGAAAGATAAAGGCTGAGATTTGAAAGAAACCTGTGGTCAGCATTAAATGATTTGATATATGCAATATCTATAAAGTATGAACAATGTATCTTTGCAGTAAACAGTGAGATCCAGATCACAGGAAATCAAGTCATGACAGACTGCATTATGGCATAAGGGTAACTCACACAACTGTGCTTCATCTTCTAAAAGATGAGCGAATACTGTACCACTGGTGTGAAAGCATGTCATCTCACGGCCCCAAGCCTGAGAGCTTTGACGTCTGCCAGCATCGTCAGAATCAGAGCAGATCCCCGAAGACGATCTGACAACCATCACAGTGAATAACTCCCCCACCTTCTTTCCTCATCTGAACCAGCAATAATATGATGCTGGATTAATTTTTGTTCCTCTCAGTAAGCTCTGAAGGAAAAGAAAAAAATGCTTAGTGTCCAAAATAATGAAACATTTCATGACACGTTCTTATCAGCCAAATGAAAAAATCACATTATCTTCAAAAGGGGTTTTAAATGCCCGCCCGCCCGTTTGCTCACTACCTCAAGCTGCATGGGGAATATCAACTGTGAGACAGTAATTCGCTCAAGCGCTTAATATTCAGTTCTCAGCTATGTAATATGCAAATTCATTGGGGTCATGCAGAAGTCAAATTGAAAAAAAATCCCTTAAACTTAATTTGAGAGGCAGTTGGAGATTTTTCTAAGAAAACCAGTCAGTTATGGATAGGGTTCAGTAGAAGTCAAACTGACAAACTGCTCCAGGGAGCAGAGAGGTCCCTGCAGCCTTGACACGCGTTGATCTTTTCAGATTTACTGTGCCTGCACTTTATAAAACCTCACGTCTACCACATTAACACTGAGCATCTCCATTAATTTCCTCATAGGAGTCTAGTGCAATTGTGTATAGCTTGTCCTACAAATGAGATTGTGGAACCTGTGAGGCCTGCAGAAAAGAAAACATGTGCATTTTGCACAAGGACAGATTTCAGTATCTACATGCCAACTCATCCGAGGACACTACAGCTCTATTTTTCAGTTTGTACTGACAAGCATTTACATGGAACTCCTCATAAGAGAAGACAAATGATTGCCCACACCATTCTGATCAGTGGCAAAATACATCCAAAATTCAAATGGATGCAATTGCACTTGTATTAAATAACAGCTTACATCAAGCTGTCAGCAAAGCGAAATAAAGTAGCTTTTCGCATGTGATCCGAAGGCTGTTAAGAAGTAGAGGTCTGTTACCAACCCTGATACCTCTGACAATGGGATATCGATCTATTTCCGACGGCTCCAGATGTGTCATTTTGTTGTGGCTGCACACTTTGTAAAATCTATTCTGGTCTGATATCGTGTATCCGGTAACAAGCTGGGATTGCTGTCCTGATGATGGCCCTGATGAAGCTGAAAAGGGAGAGGCATGGGCCTTGCTATTGCTGCCAGAGAGGAAGAATTAGGCATTTGAAGATGGGCAGGACAGATAGAGGGATCATGAAGCTATTAACCTCCAAACAAGCTGCTGAGAACCCAGCAGATGGCAGGGCTGATGGTGAGCGTGTTGCCAGATTGGGCAGCAAGCAAAACAAGGGGCCAGACTTCTCATAGATGCGAAGAAAATGGTTCTTCCACACCATGTGCTCGAAATTGTGACCATGTGTGCATTTGTGTATGTGTAAAAGAGTACAAATATTTTAAAGGTCTGTCTGCCTGGATAAATACCATGAAGAGAGTTTAAAGTCCCTGTCTCTCTCCAAAGTCTTTACCAATGGTCTTCATGACAATACAGTGAGCAGACAATGATCCCTATTATGATGGACCTTGTTTCCTAATATTCTTTGATACTGGAATAATCTCAATTATTGAAAATTTAAGCAACACAGGTTGCTTCATGCTAAAACTGAACTCATGCTATAATCAGTGTGTATTTGACTTCTGGCAATCATTTGTGTACTCTTTATTTATTTGAATAATTTCATTCTTTAAAAAAAAAAGTACTCAACCTGACAGTAAACCAGCAAGACAGTCAAGGACGACTGATGCCAGAAAGTCATGAAAGTCGGTCCAGAGCTGTGTGGAAGATGAGTTTTCCCAAATAAAGACATTAAGGGTAGAAACTGTGCATGCGTGTCTTGAGCATAATGGTGCTTAGTGGTGTTTGTTATGGAAGATCTTCTGACAGTCAACAGAACTGTAAAGCACAGTGCTGGAAATTTAATTGCAGAATTTAATTTAAGTTGGGAATTGTGTTTGATGTCTGGCAAAGGTTTGAGGCTGGGAATAACACAATTT
>VOQJ01027917.1:17393-27827 GCA_015052665.1 Apistogramma diplotaenia | reverse complement strand
GTTTGAAATTAAAAAAAAAAAACCTCATCAGATGGCCCCTTGAGAAGGTGACATTTTTTTTGAAAATGCAGAAACTATCTCCATGTATATATGGTAAAATAGTGGGCACGCTCAGACTGGTACAATTTTCCCTTTGATTATGTAGTTTAAGTCACCACTCTGGAACTAATTCAGTTATTTTTTTTTACTACAATCGTTTTTCCTCTTGCTAATTAAGTTGCCATTATCTGCTTCACCTTTGAAATTTTAAGTATAAATTTGATCTTTGATACATTAAAAACATTTAAAATAGGCTTTTACAGTCTCTATTGTGCTTAGGCTATAGTATTTTTGCCACACTACTTCCTTCAGCTGCTCCCTTTCAGTGGAAATGACCTGCCTTCTCTCACCCTATCCCTTGCATCCTCCTCTGTCACCCTAACCCTCTCCATGCCGTCCTTCAACTACATCCATAAATCGTCTCTGTGGTCTTCCTCTTTTCTTTGAATTCTTTTTATCCGGCTCCTATTCTCACTTTCTCATTTTTGAATATAGCAGGCAGTGTTTCCTGTTTTCTTTGGGGGGAAAATACTCTTTTATTTAATTTATTTAAAGGTCACAGGATGCACGTTCATGGCTCATGGAAATCAGAATAAAGGTTAAGTTAATCACTAAAGTTACAGTAATCAAAGACATTACCATTTACACACTGAACAAATCGTAACCCACATCTTGTGAGTAAAAGGAAAAAAAACCTGAAATGTCTGAAAATATGTTGGTGGTGTTTGGGAAATCAGTGTTAATAGTTTATCTATGTTAATAACCAGCTTGTGGTAATGGTTGAACTTCCTGTCTCACTGACTCTTGAAGATATCCTTTAAATCACATTTACATGAGGAAGAGGCACACTTTGCAGTCTTAGATACATCACCAATCCCCTACATGTCCTCTAAAAAACAAAAAGCTGATTGTGGGTTTTCATGTAAGAAGACAAATGGCAGACAGACTTTAGGTTGGACGGAGGCCCATAAACCAGTCTGCCTCAGTTCCTGCTGGAAAGGCAAAGATTATGAAGACTGGTTGTAAATACTAAGGCACCTGCTTAACACGGGTAATACATGAAAGAAATGGCAACAGAATTTAAAGAAAGACATTAAATAACAATATGTTACAAAAAGAACTATTTACTTACTGTCTGGCATGCAAAAACACACATATGCTGATTATACAAATAGATACAGACACGTTTGCACACACAATGGTCACTGTCTTAAACACAACTGTCGCGGTATTGTCAGTATTAAGGGGACCATTGATTAAATACAATCTCTGCCATAAAATCATTACACTCTATTGTGCTCAGAACATGAAGAGAAACACACGGTATATAAATAGATGAGCTGGTTTTGTTGTAGTGATTGTTATGTGTAAGAATTTAATCATGCCTGAAAGCTCAAATACACACAATACGACACACCGAGGTATACACACGAATAATTGGAGGAAGCATTTGGCCTATAACCTAATGGCCATCCTGGAGTGGGAGGTAATTGTACTTTTACAACCTCGGGGAACGTGTGTGTGTGTGCACGTGTGTGTGTGTGTGTGTGTGCGTGCGTGTGTGTGTGTGTGTGTGTGTGTGTGTGTGTGTGTGTGTGTGTGTGAGAGAGAGAGAGAGACTGTGGAATCCAGAAATAGAAGAGGTTTTATTTGTGTGCAAAAATCCTCTCCAACTGAGGACTTCCTCTTGATACTGAGGTGTCAAAGTAATAAAATATTCTTTCTAATCTTTACTATAACATCACAGAATTATTATTTACTATTTTCACAAAGTAAATTGTCTTTTGTAGCTGTCTTTTTGTATTATTAATGATTGATTAAAAAATTGTGAGATCATGGCGCAATAACCATTTGCAACATCTGTCATGCAAGTTTAAGAAGTGTTGCATTAAAGCCAAGCAGGGTGCACTTCTGTTTTACTGTCATGTCAGATTGTCATTTTTCAGCTTTCATAAATCAAAAACAAGAAGAAAAGAAACATTAATAGTGTGCACACTGTTACACATTTTACCTGCCTTGGAAAGCTATGCGACTGCACAGGTTATAATTAAAATGGCATTTGATCAGCAGTTGTGACTCTCAATGTGATTATTGTGATAGATCAAAGTGGAATTACCTGCTCCTTGGCCGCCACTGCGTCCCAAATTTTTTGCCGTACATAATAAGACATAATGTAATCTGGAAAGCTTTCATCCCTGATAAACATAATGGACATCCTGCTTTCAGCAGGATAACACACCATGTCACAAAGCTCAAATAATTTCAAACTGGTTTCTGGAACTTGACAGTAGGTTCACAGACTCTTATCATGGATGTGTGGCTGACAAATATGCAACAACTGTATGACGATATAAAGCCAATATGGACCAAAATCTATTGTTGTTCTATGCCACAAAGAATTATAGCAGCTCCGGAAGCACAAAGGGGGTCCATCCCGGTATTAGCAGTGCATATTTAATGAAGTGTCCAGTGAGAGCACAGTTCTGCAGATAACTGTACATGTCGACTTTCTCCAAATCGCTTCGCTCATTTTTATGAGCTTATTTTTTATGATCCGTTTGCCAAAAACCGACCTAAGTGTTGTGATGTAGTTTGAAGTGCGGTGTAGTGTCATAGGGAGACTAAATAAACAAAGGGGTGCCTCTTATTAGCTGATCCTAAATCCAAAATATACAGTGTCCAAAAGAGGAGCAAACCAAAATCTAAAATAGCACAAGAAACAAGAGAATAAGAAGGAAATGCCTTGACAAAGGATAAAGAGGAAAAAAAGATGACTGATTACAGGTATGTATGAGACACAAGAGAGAAACAAGATGCAGGTGAAAGCAGTCAACACTGAACACAGTATTGGAGAAAGGGAACACTAAAGGCATAGACCTAGAAATATGTCTGCAACTCTCTAGCAACCACAGGTCGTAAGGGGAAAACAAAGCACCTTGCGATTGCTTTAGTTGCTAACCGGTACCGTGGAAGATGCTGACTTATCTGCAAACACTCATTTATTCTCAGAGCTGTGATGAAACTTGAAAAAGTGCAAGTGGGGGGGTTGAAGACGAGTCTCAGCCTATGTGACCAAAAATAATGAGTTTTACTGCTCCATCTCACACTCATTGATCACTTGAGATTAAAACCTCTTGGACACACGTTTCGAACACCTGTAGCTGTATTCATGCTCATTCATAGACACACAAATGTAGTGCTAAGCACAGATAAAAGTACCACCCCAATCACTCACCACCAAGTCGGTGCTTCTCAGCATGTAAGATGTGTAGCCAGGGCAATAAGGGTGTATTGTGTCACTGGAACCATTCAGGAATATTCAAACACTTTTTGAAAATAATTTTGATTGATTTTAAATGTAAGAAGCTTCACTCTAAGATTCAAATCTTGGGTTGTAACTGCCTTTGCATTCCCCAAGGGTTGAGAATGAAAGGGATGTTTTAGATAAAAGTTATGGGTAACGTAAATGTACGGAAGAAAAGCCATTCAGAGCTGACTAACTGCTGCCTTCAGAGTGGAGGAGGAATTGCTATTCCCTCGTGAAACACCCTTTGATTCAGTCTACGGCAGAGCAGTCAAGCAGTAAAAACTGATTTTCTACAAAGGATGCTGCTCTGAAAACAATAACCTGCTCTTTTTATCATTACCCACCTCTAGTCATCTGATTGAACCAGCCACCAGACTGTCTGCCAGGCTAAACTTTTTTTTTTTTTCCTTTTCAATTCTTATTTCCTTGCTTAGATCTTTTATATTTTGCTTCATTTTTTCCTTGCTTTTCTTTTATTATTGCTCTGCCAAAAAAAAAAACCAAACAGTACTTTTAAAAAGAGACTAGCAAGAGATGGAGCGGAAAGAAACAGAAACTAGATTGACCTCTCTGGTCACGTCTGTTCGAAAGCAGCAGTAATACCGTGCGTGCTGATGCCGTAGGCCACTCTAAGCTATGATTTCAGTATAAAGACAACTGTTCGTTTGAGTCGGTGTGGGTAGCATATAGTTTGTCTTTAAAAATCAGTGCTGGGTGTTGTGTAGCCTTCACCAGTTTCATGAGAAAAAAATGCTTTGCCTTTTGAGAGACTTTTTTTTTATTACGTGTTAATGTTTAGTATTGGGCTACTAAACCTGGTAAGGTGAATTGCTGCATTACTACTTATTTTGCTTGTTTTATACTAGACTTTATAATAGATGATTAAAGGTAAGGTTAGAAAGGTTCAGCTGCAGCCTAAACACTATGGTCTCTGCTGTAGTGTTGTTCATCTCTGCCACCAGAACACAGGGGGCCGCTTAAATCATTTTAGGTTGCAAATAAGATGAGTAATTTACCTTTGGTGAGACAGCCGAGTCAGGAATGTTTCATTAATAAAGTGTTATGGGAAAGTGAACAAAAAACAATCAAAGTCTTCTGTGTCTGGGGACATCAGAGATGGAGTGTTGCTTTTACTGCTCTGGAAGCACATATAATATTAACACATTTACACACACACACTACTTCTACCATCTTACCAGCTCTGGTGTTTTGTAGTAATATAACGGGTAGTGTAGCCAGAAACAAGCTATTATGTTTCTATGTATGAGTAGAGCGTGTTTGAATGTGAGTGTGTGTGCATTTGTGTGTGCGCGTGTGTTTGTGTGTAAACGAGTGGACCAGCTTAGTAGCTCATCAGCTGAAAATGTGCCAGCTTAACAAAAACACACACAGGCTTTCTTTACTTTATTTATTTCAGATATGATTGGGTATCGTACTGGAAATAAGTTATTATAGCGCAGGAGGCAATCTCGTGTTCGATTGCACACAGATTGAAGCTAATGGTGTGTGTGGGTGTGAGAAATTTGAGCTCTGTGTGTATCATGTGAAAAGTGTATGTTCTGTTGTGATTATGTATACACACACAGATGTAGATGCATCTGTGTGTGTCTGTGCCATACTGTGCATTTTCCAAAGCTGTTGCTTAGAGCTTTATTTTTTCTCACCCACTGCACTGTGTTTTCCCAGAGTGCACCTCTCTAATTCAGCCTGCCTGTTTTTGGTCACACTCAGCAACTTTACTAATGAGTTGACTAACCTGTTTAAAGAAATTTCTTCTACTCACACGGTCTACAGTGCAGGTGGGGGCTTTGCCACTGGATTGGCAGACCGGGGTGGTGGTCCCCATCTTTAAGAAGGGAGACCGAAGGGTGTGTTCCAACTATCGAGGAATCACCCTCCTCAGGCGCTGGAAAGGAGGGTCGGTCTGATAGTCAAACCTTGGATTCTGGAGGAGCAATGTGGAACACTGGGCCAGCTCTTTATTCTCTTGAGGATGTTCGAGTGGGCATTGGAGTTTGCGCATCCAGTCTACATGTGTTTTGTGGACTTGGAGAAGGCATTCGACCGTGTCCCTCGGGGTATCCTGTGGGAGGTGCTGCAGGAGTATGGGGAGTCTGGTCTGTTGTTGCGGGCCATTCAGTCCCTGTACGACCGCAGTGAGAGCTTGGTCTTCATTGCCGGCAATAAGTTGGACTCAGTTCATCAGGTGGTGGCCTCCAGCTTGCAGTGGAACAGTTCGCAGCCGAGTGTGAAGCAGCTGGGATGAGAATCAGCACCTCAACCTATGAGGCCATGGTCCTCAGCCGGAAAAGGGTGGCATGCCCACTCTGGCTCAGAGATGAGTTGCTGCCCCAGGTGGAGGAGTTTAAGTATCTTGGGCTCTTATTCACGAGTGACAGGAGAAGGGAACGGGAGGTCGACAGATGGTGCTGCGTCTGCAGTGATTTGGACGCTGCACTGGTCGGTTGTGGTGAAGAGGGAACTGAGCATAAAAGCGAAGCTGTCAATTTATCGGTCAATCTACGTCCCTACCCTTATCTATGGCCATAAGCTTTGGGTAGTGACCAAAAGAGTAAGTTTGCAAATACAAGCGGCCAAAATGAGCTTCCTCCAAAGGGTGGGTGGCCTCTCCCTTAGAGATAAGGTGAGGAGTGCAGCCATTCGGGAAGGGCTCAGAGTAGAGCCGCTGCTCCTCCACATCGAAAGGAACCAGTTGAGGTGGTTCGGGCATCTGACTCACCTCAATCTGAGGAGTTCCTTACTCCTTTTTATGTTTTTATGCCACGTTTTGAGTGGACTTTGTGCATATCATTATACTGTAGCTGTGAGTTCTTCCTGCTTTTGCAAAACTCTGGTATGGGAACCATGAATTCCTCTGCCACTCTTCCAGCAGAGATCATCCAGTCAGATCCTTCTGTGGGGAATTGGAGTCAGGCTTCCGAGCCATCTGGCATGCACAAAAGGGGGAGATGTTGTGGCGTGTGGCCGAGGCTTATGAAACCGATGGATACCCATTTCCACAGTTATTCTTGCCAGTTTTCAGTCACTCTGCTACAAAGTTGATGAGCTCCAGGCAAATGTCAAGCTCCTGTCTGCTTGCTCTTACAGATACTTGGCTTAAAAAACAAGACTCTGATTCTGATCTAGAATCAGCTTTGGGAAATCAGTTTGGTTGGACAAAAACTGACTGGTGGAGACTCTTTAATTTATTGAGTGTTGTCACTAGGTGTTGGGTTTCACTGCGGTATCGTATCACTTCTTGTTCCGGAGGACAGTGGTGTTTTGCTCTGTGTGTTAGCTGTTTAATCTGTGTAGCTTGATTTCTCTAGATAACGACATATTTCAGTGTAATCTTCACGTGCCTTATCCAAAGCACACTCTGCTGAATCACCTGTAAATTCTATTCAGATTATTCACTTAGTCTGTTTTTTTAGGAATTCACTAGCTTAGCTCTTAGCCGGCTCACCAGAATCCTGGAGCAAAATAATAAGAATAAGAACAGCCTTTATTGTCCCACAAACAGGGAAATCCAGGTGTGCCAGCAGCCAAAGGTTCATACAATAGTTCTTAAAATTGTTAAAGCGGTATATACAAAATAAAATAATAATAATATACTAAACACAAGATTCTCACAGTTTGCAGTTACAGTAGATTGCAATTATAAATACAGGGCTATTCGAAATATACATAATGTGCATGTTAAAGAAAAATATAGTGCAGATTTTAGAAAACAGCTTTACTAAAAGTAAGTAAGAACAGTGTAGATTGTGCAAAACGGCAGCATGGATGTAATAACTACAGAGTTTGTTGGGAGCAGTGATGGTTAAAAAGTCTTACAGCTGCTGGGAAGAAGGATCTGCAGTGTCAGAGAAAAAAAGAAACAACCACAACAGCAAACGATCTATGACAAGCAGATCCCGAGCAACAGGCAAAGCAGACTGGCTGGGTGACTCTGAGGAGGAAGCGTAGTCCTAATCCGAAGTCACTGGTCCACCACCAACCTGCTCATTTTTCTAACCATTTTCCCCACTCAACAACACAACTGCTGAGGACCAAAGTCTGGTTATTGGTCACTCTGTTGATGACTCTGGCCAGAGCAGGTGACATTCAATAAAATGTGAAACTGCTGGCTATGGCTAAACGCCAATTTGGTAAGATAAATTGCTGAGCACATCAGCAGTAGTGACACCCGGTTACGCCAATCAGAGGTCACTGAAGTTAATATGGAATTGTGTAAAAATTTTAACCATTATAGAAAAAAAACATTTTCATATCCATCAAAAAGACATATCTTCATGTTTGGCTCCTTGCAGTACTGCTGGTATTTGTTTAGACTCTCCAATTAATTTTTTGGACTTAAATATTTACTTCTTCCAAACCATCAACGAGTTTATTAGATCCTATTCCTACTAGACTGCTCCAAGAAGTCTTTAATTGATGCTTTAATCTTATATATCAGGAGAGACACTGGTGACCCTGAACCATCCCTTAGTTATGCTGCATTAGGCCTGCTGGGGGGTTCCCATGACTCACTGAATCTTTCTTTTCATTCACCTCTTTTTACTGTTTATACCCCACTCTGGCTCATTTCCACAGTGTGTCTTTTGTCCTGTCTTTCTCCCCTCAGCCCCAACTTGTCCCGGCTGCCCCTCCCTGAGCCTGGTTCTGCCGGAGGTTTCTTCATGTTAAAAGGGTCTTTTTCCTTCCACTGTTGACAGGTGCTGGCTCACAGGGGTCATTTTGACTCTTGGGATTTCTCTGTAATTATTGTAGGGTCTTTACCTTACAATATAAAGTGCCTTGATATGACTCTTTGTTGTAATTTAGCCATAAATAAATAAAAAAATAGTATTGAATTTAAATTCCCACTGTTGTGCATTACGCTTGTACATATTCACCTGAAGGCCTGTCTTAATTTGACAACCCAGGCTATGATGGCTACAGTGCAAACACTAGATGCATCAGACTTTGTAGTGGGAGGGAGATTTTTTTGTCATTGCAAAGTCTTTGTGTATTATTTTACTGGATTTGTCCTACATGAATCTCAAGGGACATTTATTATATATCTGTAAAGGGGGCATAGAAGTCCCTTTTGTTGAGCTCCACTTGGTAGGAGGTCTGACCTTTATGTCTATTTGGTTCCATCCTACAAAGAACCCCTGAGGAGAAACAAGCCGGAACCAAGATTACTTCCTGTCTGGACAGAAGACTCTATAACGTCTCTAAGACTGCTCGAGTAGCACACGCTGGGACCTGTTCAAAAATACCTGTGCTGACCTGGATGTAGTCACAGAAACTGTTTAGATACATTACATTGTGCGAAAATTTGATTGTCCGCTGGAAATCGATTTTTATTTATACAAATAATAAACCATGGTTCTCCAAATCTGTTAAAATCTTTTATGTAGTAGTTCCAGCCAAGGGGGTGTGAATAAATACAGGGCGCTACAAGCAAGTTACAAAAAAACTCAGGCTTGCTAAATATAGTTAGAAAAAATGCTCAGTACTGGTAAATCACATGCAGCACGGGAAGGTGTGGAATCAGTGATGGTGCTGCAGTCTGAGAAGGATTCAGTTTTTTAATGGAAAGATTTTGATTCTTCCAATGAAAATGGAAAAGGTCCTGGCCCTGTTGGCAAAGGAGGTTGAATCCTTAGGAATCATGCTGAACAGTTAACACATTGTTTAATTTATAGTTTTTCTTTTCACCTACCTAGGGTGTCTCATATTTGGAAAGAGGCCCAAAGTTGCCAAAAAGCAACACTCAACACCAACTATATCTATATATATCTCCTCAAACTTTCCAGTTGCCACCTTAATCTGTAGCTTCTACTCCTGTCTTTCCTTCCTCACATTCTCCATCTGTCGTTGGCTGTTTTATGCTTCTTTAAACAGAGATGGAATCCTGGTGTGTGTGTATGTAAGCACTTGCATTACTCATGTTGTGGTAGCATAAGTCTGCAACATTGTGGTAACTCCTCTTCCTCTTAGAGAAAAAAACCCCGTCATTTAAATCTATCATTAATCTCTAATATGAATACTTGGTGTAAGATTCAGTGAGTGACGGTTGTGGTTAAAGGGTTAGCGAGTCTCCTAAGTAAGACCAGGATTATACTGGCTTGTGAATGAGCACATAGCTTGTGTAAACTCATAAATCAGTTTACACAGTCACATTCTTTGGACATATCCTCATCATCTAGACAAAAAAGTCCCCATGACCTAAATTTTAAGTTGAAGACATTTCAGTTTAGGGTCTGTTTTGGGGATCACTCAAGTAATAGTTATAGCTAAGGAGATAAATGTGCAAATTTTAAAAACGAGTGCCATGTCTATTATTATATCAGCATTATATTTTATATATTGTTTGTTCCTTTTTTTGCAAAACGGACCACGAGATACAATAGATTCTCTACCTGCCCATCATAAGATGGGCAGCTTGTGGTCATAAAGAGATGAACATGGGCAGCAATAATGAAAGTACAAAACAATGGGTACTAAGGGGCAGAAAGTGTGCCAGGAAAATATCCCTCGCATCATAGCACAACCTGAAAAAGCCTGAAAAAGACAGCATGGAGCCATGCTTTCATGTTGTTTACACCAAATTCTGACCCTACCATCTGAATGTCACAGCAGAAATTGACTCATCAGACCAGGCAACATTTTTGCAATCTTCTATTGTCTAATTCTTGGTGACACAGTGTGAATTGTACTCTCAGTTTCCTGCTTTTAGCTGAGCTGCTGCTGCTGAAGCCCCTCTGCTTCAAGCTTTGACATGTTGTAATCTCAGAGATGCTCTTGTATACCTTGGCAGTCATACGTGGTTATTTTAGTTACTGTAGCTTCCCCATCAGCTCAAAGCAGTCTGGACACTATGCTCTGTCCTCCGACATCAACAAGGCTTTTGCAGCATTTTCACTGAGAGAACTGCCACTCACTGGATGTTCCTCTCTTGCGACCATTTTCTGTAAATTCTAGAGATAGTTGTGTGTGTGTGTGTGTGCGTGGGGGGGTTTGGGGGGGGGGGGGTTGGGCAGTTTCTGAAAACCCTTTGACCAGCCTGTCTGGCCCCCACAGCCATGCTGTATTCA
>VOQJ01027915.1:7077-27355 GCA_015052665.1 Apistogramma diplotaenia | reverse complement strand
AGCCAATGAATTTAAACCATCTGGGATTTAAGCGTGACCAGGATAATCTTACAGTTAAACCAGAGTAGGAACCTGCATGAAGCTAAATGCACCTTAGACATGACGGCATGCTACTACAGTGCTAATAGGTAATTCTATGGTTTCATTTATTTGAATCAGCGTTTTGCTTGTCTACTGTGTAACCATGACATAATTAATTTGTCACAGTCATGACAGGACTCTGTCTACAGTTGAAGAAGCCACAACTGCTGCATAAAATCAGTTCTTGTTATTTTGCACTCCAACTTTTTGCATCAATTCTTTGTCAGACACACTGGCACTGCACAGAAATACTTATTCTAATTATCCAGACTGAGTGTTTAAAATGTATTAAATCAAAGGGTAGCAGCAGGGACATTAGCCTATAATGGTGCACTCTATTAGTTGTCTAATTCCTGCATTCAATCAACTGCATTTACTTTTTGAAATGACCCTGAGATGCAGCTCACACTTCAGTTGCGTCTTTTCTTAACTTTCCTTTTAAAATCGTAAAAATTCAGCAAAGTAAAAGGAAAGTGTGTCCCTGAAAACTCCCATGGCTGAATCAGTCTGACATAATCAACCTGACATGAATGATCAGCCTTCGCGAAGTCAGGGAGCTTTGCTTCTCTCTGGAAAAGTTGCAGCCTTATTTTCATCCTCAACAAAAGAGCATGGGTGTCCTTGGGGCTTATTTTCAACGTTAGTCACCTTATTTTGTGGAGAGAATCTACCTTTCCATTACCCCCTCTGCCCATGTAAGACTCCCGGTACTTTATTTGTGTCAGTCACAGAATGACTTCCGTTCAAATGCCAGCCTGACACATACGCATTAATTTCAAATAGACAGAAATAGAGATAGCAGATGGAGGCAGCAGCTTTATAGGAGGAGTACTAGAGGCGAGAAGAACATCGTATGTGTCCTCTTGATGCTGCAGCGCTGAAAGGACGACATTTGGAATTTACTGGGACTGATTCAGAGAAGCCTGGCACTTTGCCTGCCTGTGCAAAATCCACAGCAACACCCTTCCCTTCCCTTTCACTATTGCACAGCAGGCAGATACATTTATTCAGACTTATCACACAGATGCTGAAGTTGCAATAAACAGCTGAAGAATTAACCTTTGGATCTTTGAAATGTTCAGATACTCAGTTGGTTGGAGGAGTAATAGTTTGCACTTACCGGACCAACGTTTCAGTTTGATTTTTAACTTTGTTTTTCAAACTTGACACATGCCATGTTTCAGTATCTAAATTAAAGACTCGTTTATTTTTTATTCATGTGCCTTAATGGAGTCAAATATTTGGTATCAATGAGGAAAACACAAATAAGTCAAATAAAAAAAACAAACATGTTTGGAATAATCCTTATTGCACTGCTTTTATGAGCAAGCTGCTTATTCACCCACTGAAACGCGTATTATTGGAGAAAGCACTGAAATGAGCTGGGGTGGTGTAGCCGGAGGATCGCTTCGAGCATTACTCAAGAGGAGCACAGGATGTGTAATGAGAGTAGCTGGCAATTACTTTATTGTGGTGCCTCACATATTCTGCCCTTGAAAACATAAAAAGATTTTACCCGCAACACACAATGAACCACTGATATTCCCAAAAAATGCTGACGGTGCAGGCATGCATAATGTGCAGTTATCACAGTGTGAATATGAGATGGAGGAAAACATTGTATCCAAAATGTGCTATAAAAAATAAATGAAAGTTTCAGGAAATGCTGCATTTTTATTTGCCCTCTTACAGCTAGCATGAAGATCAATAGTATTCTTAGACTCTCACTAGCCTCTTTATTAAGTACAACTGTTCAACTGCATGTTAATGCAAATATCTAATTAGCCAACACTTTTGGTGCGTTTAGGTTTGTAGAAACGATCAAAAGAACCCTATGAGCTTCAAACTCAGCATCAGAATGAGGAGGAAAGGTGATTAAAGTGACTTTCAACGTGGCTTTGTTGATGGTGCCAGATGGGCTCTTCTGAATATTTCCGAAACTGCAGATTTTTATGCATGACCATCTTTAGTGTTTACAGAGAAAATAAGAAAAAATCCAGGTGGCAGTTGCCTTGTTGATATTAGAGGTACGAATGGCCAGACTGCTTTGAGATCATAGGAAGGCAACAATAACTCAAATAACCACTTGTTACAGCCAAGGTATGGAGAAGAGCATCTCTGAATGTGAATCTTACTGGTGCAAAAGTGCTAGTTTATGCCTGTCAAACAGTGTTTTTGTTGGCATTTTAATGAACAACGGCATTTCTGCAACAGGCTGCTAGTAACAAAGTGCCTTAAGATAGATATTAAAATTGGTTCTTTGTTTGTAAACACAACACTAGTTCATCCCTTGAGTTAGGTGCCATTTTTATGCTTGAATGATTCATATACAAAAACCATGTACAGGGACTGGACAGAAATTGAGTGGAAAAGCAGCCAAAGTCCAAAGAAAAACTGAAAGACTTTCAGAAGGAATATTACTCAAGACCACTTTAAAAAAGTCTGGCGAGTGGTGGCTCAAGATTTCTGCACAGTATTGTATATGACAGAGATTAAGGACAAACACAAGAGTCAGAATTCCCATACATGTCATTATTATTGTTTTTCCTGGCAGAGAAACTAAAAATGATGTGCTCAGCTGCCCCATCCACATACTAACATAAACTCCAATTAACGTGCATTAATTAGCCCTTTCTTCAAATTTCTTGGCAAGCTGCCTCATTTTTTTTCCTTTATTTTTTCATTGACCTTTACTGCAAACAACCACTTACTGCAGCAGAGCACTCTTCCAATTTTATAGTACAGGATTAAATGAGGGGGAGTTGACCTGCATGTCTCCTGTGACTGTACCGTTCTCCTGAGCAATGGAGGGACTGAGCCTCCTTTATATAATGTCCTGCACGCTCCTTCTTCATTAAACTATGATTCACTTGAATGGAATTACGTATTCAGCCAAAGCTAGAGAATCCATAGTATGGGAATGAGGTGATATTGATTTTCATCCCTTGAGGCTCATACTTCCTGTTTTTGTAAACAAAGAAAAGACTTCAGCTCTACCAAATGTTCTGTAACACTGCTGTGTCATTTTTTTGTGAGAATAATTTTTGATTGGGTGTGGTTGTGTTATTGATGGCAGCAGTCTGATATATGAAAAGTACAGTAGCTTTTCTGTCATCGTTCCCTCTCGCTTGTTCTTTTTACTCTGCGCCGGCCTGCATTGCTGCCTTACTGTCGCCCTCACGTACAACCATAAATCAGCCATCTAAGAGCTGGGCCCCTCTCTACCAGACCCTGCTCATTGATTACACCGCACTGGGTAAGTGTAGCGTGATGAAGAGAGAGCCCGATTCAATTAGGCTGCCTTGCTAGACAGAAATACGTAGAATATGTTGGCCTGGATTAAAGGATGTCTTTGAGAGCAACGAGATGAAACTAAGGATAAGGAGGCAGAATTTCAGAGGTGAGGGAGGGATGTCACTTAGGGAAAGTAATTGGTTTGCTATGATAACCTTCTGCACCCTCAATCGCTTGTGAGTTGATAACTAATGTGCATTTTTCAAGGCAAAAAGAGAAAGTGATATGATGAGGACATGAGAGGAAGGGTTTTTTCTCCTATCTGCAACTGTGAACTTTGTTGATCTCAATTTGAAAAGATTTCTAGAAGATAGACTAACTGCTTAGGTGAACCCAGCTAATACCAGGTTGATATTCGTGATTTTGATTGTAGTGCCAAAAACCGGCACAGACATAAGGAAGAGATAAATGATAAGCACCAAATAACCACATGGCCATGACAAAAGTACCAAAAACTGCAGTTACTCAAACTGCTGCTTGAGCTTGGCTCCAAAAGTGAGTCAATCCTCAGGATCCATGTTAACTGCCCAACAGGATCAAAAAGTATGTTTACAGTCTGGTACAAAAGCTGTTTTGAGCTCTATCGATACTTTCCCCTGTTAGAAAATGAAGGTGTAATGAAGCAGAATTTGATTTGGTCTCCCACCTCCAGCCAAACCCATCGCCAACGACCCAGTCAACACCATCAATATTAACTACTATATATATTTTTAAAAAAAATACTAACTAACCAAGCGTGCTAGCTTTAGCTAATAACTTAGTAGGCCAGCCTTTCATCCATGTACATCTGTATATTTTTAGAGGTTCTGTTTTATTTTGTTTTATTTTACTTTATTTTATAGCACTGAATAGGAGTGGCTCCATCTCATTGTACCTCTGTATAATGACAATAAAGGCATTCTATGTACTGTGAGGTAACATCTGGCTCCGAAAACCAATGTGGAAGTAGCCAAAATAGTAACATTAAAGCTTCAGAATGCAACGTTTTGTGATGTTGTTGTGGCTATATCTACCTTGTCTATGGTCAGGCCTCATAGACTCACATCTTACAATGTCCTATTATACAGCAAAAATAAGCATGTTAACAGCCAAGTACAAAAATCTTCTGTTTTGTGACATCGCTGCTCATTTAAGCTACAGAATTGGACATCTCAACTATGTTTGCATATCTGGAGCTTGTTTAACACAGTTATGGGAAAAAAGACATCTTCTGTGGTTAATTCCACAATATGTCTGTGCTCCAGTTTTTTAAAAGTATTTTGTTTGTTTTTTTAGCTTTTTAGAAAAGACAATAAAGCTGGGAGAAAGATGTGCAGTAAACGGCCTCAGTGGAGATTCAAACCCCGCCCCCTGCATTAGCCTTACAGCACAGTCAGCTGCTCTACCTAGTGAGCTAAGACCAGTATCCTTAGTACGTTTTTGCTGCATGCTGTTTGCACTAATTATGAGTCTTTGCACTTGGATTGTGCCAACCATTCTTGTTAGCATTGCTTGGTCATTCCAATCCACCAGGCACCATGAAGGTTAAACGTGAGCACTCGCATCATGTTGGACTGATATTTTGTCATGATGAGGTAACAGCTAGTTATCTAACAAGGTGAATAGCATTATTATTTTATATATTAATCGTTTAGACATTGTTGTGTGTTTTTTTAGTGCTTGTTTATTGCTGTTTCTAATTGCAGGTTCCTAATTTCAAAATGGACTTGCCTGGCTAAATAAAAGTAAAAAAACTGCATAAAAAATTGGTTGGCACTTCTAAAACTCTGAGTAAAACTTATGAAAGAACGTCTAACGTTAACCTTGAATGCAGACAGATTTTTTATAAAAATGCACCACACTCTGTCTGAGTGCCGTTCGTGCATTAAGCAGACTTAGAGCGGTGGATCTGAAAAAGTTGCTGCACAGTTTCACATCACTTAAAGGCTGAAGGACTGACTCATGAGCCACAAGATAAAGAGACTAAACACATATCATCCTAATTGCACCAAAGTGGCTTCTTGTATGGGGATGATATCGTAGACAACTTAGTAGTGAATACACAAATCAGTTTCTTTAAAATCATGATGGATCGTTTCAGTTTAGAGCATCAGGGCCTGAGTGGTGATTTATGGGGCTGCAGATGCTTGGATAAGGCCTCTCAATCAGACTGTCTTTGGTGACTCAAGGAGATACCAGCTCATCCTGGAACAGATCCAGTCTTCATTCACTAAATGTCCAGCTAGTCTTGAGAACAAAAATCTCTTAATTATTTGACCACTGTGGTGTCTCCTGTGTGGTGACTGCTTAGACACTGCCAAGCCCATTAGCTCACTTTCAACAGCCCTCAGACTTCCCTTTCAGTAAACATCCCGAGACAACTTGGATGCACTTAATTTTGCTTTTGTAGTTATAATAATAGGCATTTACGTGTCTGTTATAGTGCCTCTAAAGCTGTTCAATTTATTTCTCCCCGCATGGCTTTTTTTAATTCACTGCACACACTATGGGCAGAAAGAGGGACATTTATTTCCCAGTGTTGCCACAGTAACAATTCTCTCAGCTAAGAACTTCATCCACCATCTACACGTGACAACTCAGTCCATTATGCCCAGCACAGCTTGGCGGCAGACACGTATGATACTTATTTTGATTCATTGCAGCAGAGTCATCTAGCCAGTAAACAGATGTCTGAACACAGTGTGGTGATGTAGGACAGATGTTCATGCATTTTCATCTCAGTCATGTACACAGAACAGAGCTGAGTGTTGTTTACATGCTAATAATATGCAGAAGGTAATATATTTATAAGGAACATATGTTTTGACAACATAATATAAATGTTGGTTACGTTCCTTTATTTAATACAGTTTCAGTGCGGCACTGATGCTGTATTCAGATTTTATTTAACACTTGTTTGGGTTTTTTTTGTCTGGGTCAGCCCATATTGGCACTTATTAGCCTCCTCTCAACAAGAGTTAGACTTGCTGCTGCTGCTGCTATCAACAATGGAAATGCACTCACTGGCAACTTCATTAGTTACACCCTGCTAGTACTGGGTTGGACCTCATTTTGCCTTCAGAACTGCTTTAATTATTCGTGGAACAGATTCAACAAGGTGCTGAGAACATTCCTCAGATAGATTTTGGTGCATCACATCCCAAAGGTGTGCTTCTGGACTGAGATCTGGTGACTCTGGAGGCCATTTGAGCGCAATGATAATGAATTAGACTGTGAAGTTTAAATAATGCTCACTTGGTAGGAAGGGCCCAAAATGTCCCAAGAAAATATACCCCACACTTTTACAGTACCAGTACAATCTGAATGTTGCAGCAGAAATCAAGAAATTGTCCAATTTGTAGCATCAGTGTCCCATTCTTAGCCAAAGGAAGTGGCACTTGGTGTGGTCTTCTGCTACTGAAGCCTGTCTATTCCAAGGCTGCACTTTCAGAGATGTTCTTCTGCATACCTTGGATGTAACAAGAGGTTATTTGAGCTACTGCTGTTTTCCGATCATCTCAAAGCAGTATGGTCATTCTCCTTAGACCTCTGGCATCAACGTGGTATTTTCTCCCAGAGAAGTGCCGCTCCCTGGATTTTTTCTCTTTTTCGGATCATTCTTTGGAAACTTTATAAATGTTTGCTTGAGAAATCCCAATAAATGTGCAGTTTCTGAAATACTCAAACTAGAGACTGTAATAAGAGAGTGATAACCTTGAGGGCAGAAGCCAATGCTGAAGTGTCAAAACACTGCAGTGCGTCCAATCGCCATTTGAGGCTGGCTCCAAAAGAGCCCCAACTTCAGCAGCCAGATACCTGAATAATGGTTTTGTTTCACATGGATAGACTCACTACTCTTGGAAGAGTTATTTTATAACTTACCTGTTTCATATTTTTTAACTTTTAAAATTAGGGGCATGATAACTTTGAAAAGTGGACTGACAAAGGGTGATGAAGCCAGCGGCTGCCTATTAAGCTACCTACCGGCTACGAGAGTCAGTGAACTGATCATCATGTGTTTATGGTGTTCTTGCCTTCTGGAGCATTTCCAAGTACTATGGTGTGCACTGTAGCACAGCCTGCTCAAGAAGTTTGTGCTTCAGCTTAAATCTAGCATTTTATTAGTCTGTTCCATAAGTAGCTAACAGTTATGTGAGAAATGTGTACAACAATGGGTGACATCATGATGGTTTAGTCCATTTGTTTATTATTTATATACAGTCAGTGGCAATAAATGGCGCTTTAGCATGTTCAAAATGGCAATTTTTACATTGAAGTAGTTTACCATCTTATTTATATATTTTAGCAAAATAGCTAAATAACACCAAAACATTTTCAAAACATACAAATAAGACTTGACAATGATGATGATGATGATGATGATGGTGAAAAGAAAGTCCAGGGATTATCAGTCATTTACAGGAATCATCAGGGATCATGAGCGGTCCATCTGGTTGAGATCTTTCACAGAATAAGTTTTGACCCGCTGGCAGTCTGATAGAAAAGGTCAGGCAATCAACAAAGTTAATGGGGTTAATCCTCGAATGTTTGCTGAGAATTTTATTTTTCCCCAGCAAACTGTTAGATGGGTATTACCATCCACTGAGTCACTCTGCTAAAATGGATCAAAGGTTAACACTGACCTGGAGTCTGAAAGTGGTTTGGTTGACCTTTTTTCCCTCCAACATCTATAAACTAAAGGCTACACAACACATATTTCACTGCTGCCAAAATTTTGGTGTTGAGCCTTAAAACTAAAGAAAAAGGAAACATAAAAAATCCTCCCAATGTAAGTAAGTAAATAGATATAATTAGTGTAATAATAATGTATTTCCTACTAATTTTCAAGAGCAGACATCCTAAGGCACGTCATGTAGACAGCATTTTCAGCCTGAATTTCAAAAGTATAGTTTAGTGCTCATCAGCTGTTTCAGAGTTTCAGAAACTTGCTTTGTCTTTGAAAACGTCTTTAATTATTTAGTAATATCAAACAGAATTTTTAAGTCCAGTCCTAATTAGCTTGACTATTGTGTCTGAGATATTTTTGCACAACATACGGGGAGCGTTTCATCTGTGGATGGAAAATTCTGCCTGATTTATTTCTGAAGTAAACTATTGGTGTAAACAAACCTTTAATAACATTTAATGACATTACAAATTAATCCAGAGTAATAAAAGGGGGCTAGGATCACTATCAAAACATCCCCAAGCTGTTAACAGGACAATTCCACTACTCAAACAAATAACACTTAACAAGTGACTTTTACAGCTGATTTAATAAGTAGTTACTCATGTAGTTTCGCATGTTTACAAGAAACATAGATACTGTGATATGTCTCTGCAAAGCTGGACAGATAAATACTGCTTTGGGACGGAGCCATTTGGAAGCAAAACAATAAGGGAGGGAGGGGTGCCCGAGTGCCGGGCTAAGGATCCTGCACTGATCAGCGCTGCATGATGCAGAAAACAGATGAGAAAGAGGAGGAGGAGAGGAAGGAGGAGCGAAAAAGGGACAGACTGGCTGAGGCTCGCAGCTCTCAGTCTCTTCTCTGTGCTTCGCCAAGCAGCTTCTCTGTGCTTTCCGCTCTCTCTTTCTATTCACCCACATCGGCTTTAATACTCTTCTTGCCTCAGCTGACAGGAGGAAACGTAGCAGCAGAGGGGCTCGCTCGCTCGCTCGCTCCAACTTCTCCCACGCCATGCTGCCCTGGAGAAGGAATAAGTTTGTTCTGGTGGAGGATGAGGCGAAGAGTAAGCCCAAGAGCCTGGGGACCGGACTGACCTACCACTCCATCCTCTCTTCTCTTTTGCGCTCCTGTCCTGACTTGCTACCCGACTGCCCCTTCGACTGGGTGGGCAGCATCTTCCACACCAAACGGCAAAAGGTTGAACTGAATAAAGAGGAGCCTGTTTATAATGTGCGCTACTTGGGGAGTGTAGTCACCATTACAGCAAAGGGAGACGGTTGCACCCAGGAGGCAGTGGCCAAAATCTGGGCGAGGAGCAACTATGGGGACCAGAGTATCAAGATGAGGTTAACAGTGGGACCACAAGGCATTCGGATGAGTGCAGACAAATCTGGGAAAAAGAAACCCATCCATCTTTATTCCCTGAACAGAATCACCTATTGCACCGCTGACCCGTGCCGGCCAAAGATCCTGGCTTGGATTTACAGGCACCAAGTCAAGAACATGGCGGTGGTGCTTCGGTGTCACGCAGTTCTGGTTAGTAAGTCGGAGAAGGCCCAGGCAATCGCCCACAGCCTCTACCAGAACGCCACCTCCGCCTTCAGTGAGTTCAAACGGCTGAAGCGTCAGAGTGATTTCCGGCACTGCCAGCAGCAGCTGCTCGGTGAGGAGGCAGTGCCTCTGATGCCTCTGAGGAGGCTGCTGAACGGGCAGTGCCACTACAGACCGCCCGCTGACAACCCCGGGAGTGCCGCCCGCCTGTGCTCCATCACAGAGGAAGACGAAGAGGAGGAGGAGAAGGATGAGACGGAGAAAAAAGATATGAAGGGAGACGCGGGAGAACCAGAGAAGGATGTAGAGGAGCAGCAGGAAAAACAGGTTTTAACAACAAACACGGATCCGACTCAGTTATTATCAAAGTTGGACATTGGGGATATTGCCCGACTGGAGCAGTGCCAAATCAACTTTGTCAGTGACAGCAACAACAACACATTTACCTTTATAACCTCTCTGGTGTGACTGTAACTCAGTTTAAAGAGTGCAATTCTGCACTACAGTGACACATTCCTCTCTTTGCCCTTCACCGGTACCCCACTCAGGCTCCCTCCTGCCCCATCCATGTAATGCGAAGTGTTTACCAGAAACTTCTCCTACTTACCGGGTGGTCAAGAAAAAGGCAGACTGTGTTGTGAGGAAGTAATTCATACTCTGGCCTGATGCCTCAGATTGGGGTTTGACTGTAGCAGTTTGGGAAACTGCGTGTTTACAAATGAGGGCTGGCGATGCACAGACTAACAGCAGCACAATGACGAACGAGGACATTCAGAAAACACGGGAGTGCCGAGAGACGCTGAGATCACTGACATGTGGCTCACATACTGATTGCAGCACCGATCAGGATTCATTTAGTAGTCTTCTATCTCTTATTTTTGTGAGTATATTTAAAGCCTCGTCTGTCAGCAGGGACATTTTTTTTGGATTGACTTGTGATATTTTTCAGGGAGGTTCTTTGTAAATTTGTGTAACTTTTCTAATATGACAGTCTTCATTGGAATTACTCACAGACTGACCTTTCTGTGTGAAAAAGAAGTTTATTACGGTTTTACTAATGATAGCAGCCGCCTAATGAATAAGGCTATAATTTAGGAGGCAAGCCATTGAGGCGACATGTTTATTGCTGCCATTTGTTAAGGTCCTTATCATTTATGCATGACAAGTCAGCAGTAACCTTTTTCGTGCTGAGCTATTGTCTTTTTTTCTCATGACATCTTTGATCCTTTGGCTTTTAAAATGAACACTGTGATAAATGTATGACCAGGGACAATTACACCACTGTTCATGCAGCACTGATTCATTTGTATAATGCATCTTTTTAAATATATATTTATTGCAGTGACATCTGATTTGCCAAAACAGAAACAAACCGTTTATCGCTCTGCCCTTCTTACTTTTGCTAATGTCGTTTTTTTTTTCCACGAGCCCTCGCAAAAATGATGCTGACCCTCACAATCGAACACAACTGTTTGAAATATGACTGTAGCTGATTTCCTGTCAGTAATATCTGTGCTACTGTCCCAAGATGCATTGTGATTACTATGAGATGAAGCTATTTATTTTCCAAATATGGTGAATAAAAATTACCCTCGCTTGGGTTTCCTTCTTGAATCTCAGGAGGACTTATTTCAAGATTGAATCAAAGAGACTATTCAAATGAATGCAACGGCTCTGCATTCCTCCAGTGTACATTTGCATGTTTGTGATGTGAAAATGTCTAACCTACACGTCAAGCGCAACACAACGAGCCTACTTACACCAGGCTCATCTGCATCCTCAGCTTTCAAACAAAGTGAAGCATTATAGATTTTTTTTGCCACAAAAATAAAAAAAGACACTAAATGTCGATTTTTCAACCGTCGCTTCAGTTTCATTAGATGTTAATGTGGTTTGACAAATTTCTGCAGGCCTTGCAGTGGCTTTCCATCGCTTAACCCTGAAGGGAGCAATTAATCAGCGGATTGAGTTGTTCAGGAAGTGAACATAAAGCACCTGCCTCGACAGGACGGCTGTCAGGCTCTGACAGTACCGAGTGATCCAAAACGAGGACCAGGAAGTTGACGTATCCATCAAACATTTTGTTGCTAACATCAGCCATTTTAATGAAGTGCTCAAGCTGGTATGCTAATGTTTGGGTTATATCACCACAACAGTGATAAATATATTAACGTTGAAATGCTAGTAACGGTAAAACAATTCATGAATTCACGTCAGGTGTCAAACATCAAAAGCTGCTTGAGCTGACAGTTCTCATTAGGGATTCTGCTTTTGAAGAGGAATAGGTTCGGCTTTGTTGCTGCACAAGAAAGCAAAACCGTTTTGAGTCGGTTTGAATTACTCAGACAGATTGTTCTGAAGGGGAACCTTCAGCTGGAACATTTCAGATCAATAATTTTCTTTTCTTAAAATGAACTATCGCGGAAATAGAAGATGATCTAATATCAGGAGATGGATGATAAAGGATTCATTTGTCCTTGCAACAAATCCATTCATAGCAGAGATTACTGACTACTTTTCATTAATATATTTTTATGCATTTTAATCTTCGGACACACAAAACACAATGCAATAAAGTGGCATTGACATGCTGTCGCTGCTATTTTAACACGGCGTGATTAAGCAGAGGAACCACTGTGCTTTTATGCAAACATAACTCTTGTCAGGCAAACAGAGGAGAGGGAGCAGATGGCAGCAGCAAGGTGCATGCTGAGCTTTATCACAGTCATCTTCCAGAATAACAAGGGCTCAAGCCCATATCTGGAGCTTGTTATGTTTTGTCACATCGTCAGCCGCAGGAGATGCTTTTTAAAAACATAAAATCTAATCAAACCCAGCAGACCCGGGCCTGTCAAGTATTACATATAACCACGCCGTGCCATTTTACAGCAGGGTGCCTTTGGAGATCCAAATAGCTGCTTCCGCCTGCACACATCTGTTCTTAGTCTTTCTCATCCTCATGCAGTGTCTGTGAGGCAAACACAACAGGATGAGTGACAGTACCACGGGCCTGCATGTCTCCACCATGAGGGGGAGGAACAGAGGAACAAAATAATGTGTCCCAGAGTAGCTGGCAGCAGGCAGCGGTCCATTTTGTTCTGGGGAGGATTGCAAAAAAGGAAGAAAAAAAAAAGAAAAACTTCTGCAAGAGCATGACAGAGAAGAGTAACAGTCCACGCAGCCCAAGGAAGAACACTGAATCACAGACAGCACAGGGAGACATCAACAATAATGAAACTTTGTGAAATAAAGCTGCAGACAGCAATGAGTGGGGCAGTTCAGCAGGGCACAGTCACTATGGCAACTTGACCGGATCATGTGAAAAGCTAGCTGTAAAGCGCTGACAGGAAAACTATAGACTGTAGCCAACATGAGGTCGTCCAGTTATTTCTGGACTCTGCCTTGTGAAGCCTCAGTGTTACTGTAGTAATTTCTGGATGTAGAGGTGACCGTATTTTTGAAGAAAGGGTGGAGTTATGAGCTTAGTTAGCAAGCAGCATCCATAAGCTTCACACTCCAAAGGCACCATAAACACAGGTGAAAGGCCCGGCTCAGTGACTCAAATTTGATTAGCTGCAGCCCAGCAGAGACATACTGGCTACAGCTTCCTGTGAGAGTGCTCCTGCCAATCAAACCAAATGCACCTTAAGCCGTAAGAAAATTCAAACAGGTAATTATGAAAGTTCAGTTGTTATGAAGGGGAAACCATTCATTGTACCTGGCTGTAAACCTGCTTTTAATGATGTAATAGTGGACTTTTGAAAAGGGCGATTAACTCGCTTTTGGAGTCAGCCTGAGAAACTGCAAGTCTTGGCACATATGCATTCAGACTTACAGGTTCCTGCTAAGATATGTGATAATGTGGAGAAAAAAAAGGGTTCTTGTTTAGTACCTTGCCCCCTCCATCCAGTTCCACAGAAAGGCACCTTTAAAAGTTATGATTAGTATCTAAATTATCTGTTCATGCCACCAAAGTTCCTTTAATCTGTCTAACAGCTGTGGAGAACTGTTACATTAAGTTAGCGATTTTATTAGAATGAGTAACTGTATATGATTATGGGTAACATGAATCCAGCTTTAATAAATTACCTCATCATTTCTGCCTAAATCACATCTTATTTTTATTGGTAACAGTGATAAGAGCTGAGATCTCAAATGACCTTGTAATCAAATTATGACATTAAACGCCATTAAAAAAATTACAGTGGTGTCTTTTCCAAGCAGATTTTCTTCATTACTGTCCTCTGAGATTTGTGAGTGGGAGCTTTTTCGCTTGGTGAAAACCTCAGCAGTGGTGGATGTTTGTTTTCCCTGCAGCGGGTAGATAGGATGACAATGACACCTTTCCACACTCAAAAACAAACATCAACAAGTGACAAGTGAAGCGCTTTAAAATTGTATTTTTCATTTCTGTAAGAGAAAAGATCTGAAAATGTGTAATTTTTTTGTCCATTAGATTGCACTGCACACTTGCTTCCCAGAGCTGCCCTTTGGGACCTGTGGATGTATTAAACAGAGCAGCATTGCCTGCCTCGTGAGCCAAAAATCTTTTCCAGTTACTGGGTTTGATCCCATGGTTTCCAGCCCACTGCACATGTGCTTTAGTGTTTCCTGAATGTAAAACAAATTTTTCCAGGCACTGGGGAGGTGTTGCAAATATGTAGCTCTATGGATTAAAGATTCATAATAAAAATAGTTAAGAGATGTACCAAAACTAGAGGGAAAAATGTGACCCGGGACACGGGATGTTGATTTGATTTCAATACATCTGTTATAAAACCAGATGAGATCTCCATGCAGTGATTAGCAACACCGCTTTCTTATTTCCTCGTGTTTTATTTCCTACAGCTGCTATTTGCTTGATCGTGAACACAGTCGTGCTCTTGATGAAACAGCCAGTGCGTTTTTTTCTCCGGATCACACCTTATTCTCTGCTGCTATCATTCTGCAGGTGCAGAAGAGTTTACGTTCAAATTATCACAACTAACAAGCATCGTTTTCCCTCTCATGCATATCTTATAACACCTTCTGAGAAAATACTTGCATATCTGGCAGGTTTCAGATGAAATGTGCCGTGTTTTGCTGCTCAGCATCACTGTCAGTATCACACTGAGGCTCTCAAACAACAAAACTGCACTGCAAGATGCACATTCAGTTTTTTTTTAAGCTGCAGTGCTTTGCGTTGAATATTACATGATACGAGTTCCCCACAAGGTCTTAAAGTGAATGTGAACTTGGAAGACAACACTATTAAATAATCGATTGAAACCACAGCTGTTGTTGTTCAGCGTAAGCTGTCTCCTGGGAAGGCAATACAAATGTCAGTGAGCATAAATGTACAGCTAATTAATTTGGAAATACAGGGATTTCTTTGAGCCATGTAACACATATGATTTTATCCCACAAAAATCTAATCTATAATATCTTTATTGTCTTTAATGTCTGAAAGTTGGTGCAATCCAGTTTCATTGTACGTGTATATAAATATATAAACAAAAATTCTAAGAAGAAAAAAAAGGAAAGGAAAAAAATACAGACCGTACCATAAATGCAAGACATTTCATATTACTGTAAATAGTTTTAAAAAAAACTGAGATTAATTAGCTATGAAAACTGCAGTCTTGGGGAGAACAGTGTTTAGTGCTGTTGCCTCACAAAAAAGAGGTCCTGGGTTTGAATCCACCATCTTTCTCAGGCCTTCATGTGTGTTTGTGTGGGTTCTCTCCAGTTACTTTGGCTTCTTCCCACAGTCTAAAGACATGCAGGATGGATATTTGTGTCTCTGTGTCACCCCTGTGACAGGCTGGTGACCTGTCCAGCATGTACCTTTCCTCCCGTCCTCACAGCTGGGATAGGCTCCGGCGCACCCCGTGATCCTGAATTGTGGAAATGGATGGATGGACTTTGGTTTTGAATTGTTTCGCTTGGTTTTTCCTGCTCCTGCCTGCAAATGAGGCGCATCAAATATCCATGTGTTCTCACCACTATTCCACTGTTAAACTCATTAACGTGACACTTTGCAAAATTGGAAAAAAATGGCTCTTTATAGATTGTGTTTAATAATGTTACACAAAAGAGACACAACACCGGAGAGTTTAATAACCCTGTCACACACCACCTGATGTCTTTATACTGCACAACGGGAGGAATGCAGGAGGGTTACACAAATTACTCGTGGACTGACGTCATGGGAGAGCCATTACACAGGCTAATTATGAAATCAATAACCCAGGAGCGCAGGTTTGTGTTTCTAAATTGTTCTTTTATGGAACCCAATTTGAGGCCGTGCTGCTTACGTCCTTGCAGGGTCTGCAATTGCGTTGTGCTTGTGCGTCTGCTGCTTCTCTGATTGCAACAGTGAGATCGAGTCACATGCTGCGTCAGTCATGTCTGATGTATGCGACATGCACTGCTGGAATTACACTGTGATATCATCAGTGCTCACAGAAAAACACAGATTTGAATACAAAGAGGGAAATGATTTAGTTATGAGAATATGTGGTTTTGAAGGTATGTGTTCATATTCTGAATTCCACTAATCCACTTCACAAGATTGGTGAAAATATCAATAACTCTGGACTTATTCAGCAGCAGGGAATTCAGGCAAGTCTTTGAAAGGCTGCTTGAGAAAAAAAGACAGACAGGCACATGAACTAAGAGGCATGTTTTCATTCATTTCTGGACTGGGTGTTACAGCAAACATAATTCTCAGGCCCAAACTAGGCTTTGGGGTTTGGTGCATTTTAATAAGAAACGGATTAAATAATATTTGGCATTTATTTATAAAAAGGATTTCGAACAGTCTTCTAACAATCCAATTTTTTAACAGTCAGAAGGGACAGAAGTCTCATATTAAACTAAGTGTTGCATGCAGTTTCAATACTGAGCCACGTGTATTTATGTATCATTTTAGCTACACAAGCGCATCGCTCCATTCATCAAAGTTGGATGAAGCTTCCTGGTCTGTAACATTACCTTAAACTGCCTTTCTAATGTCTGCAAAAATCAGCTGGATTGTGTAGCAGTCTATTAGAAAGTATCCCCACTGCTGACCTCATCCGTGACCTCGCTAAATGTTTGCATAATGAATTTATGATCTCAAGCTCTAGTTTCAGGTCTTCCTTAATACAGCTTGGTGTTTGTAAATTATAGTCACATTTAGGATCATAAAGGAGGAGACACGGATCACGCTTCTGGGGTGTGCCTACCTTGAAGCTGACAAGTTACCAGACTCCCAAAGCATCAGTTTCTCAGTGTGAGTCAGCCCTCGCTCAAAGTTTAAAGTTCAAAAGAATATGCTGTGATAAAAATGTTTTCTCTCTGAATTCAGACCCTTTGCCTGTCTGACATATGCTTTGTACTCCCTGTTATGCAGAGAAAAAAAAGCTGTGTGACACAAACGTAGAGCTTCTGTTTGACTCTTTGTTTTAGTTCCTACAAATATAGAATTGGGTTTCTGTAAAATTTCTGTCATCTGCAATCAAAAGGATAAAAGGAAGTTGTTTTTCCCCGCTGTCACCGAGGGCTTGCTCGTACGACATTGTTGGATTCACTCTCTAAGCCTTACAACACAAAGTGCCTTGAGACGACTGCGCTCATTAGACACTGTACTACAAAATATGCTCGTTGGCACTTTATTAGGTACACCTAATCAATTGCTTGTTAATGCAAATATCTAATCAGCCAATCACATGGCAGCAACTTGGTGCATTTAGGCATCTTGACATGGTCGAGATGACTCACTGAACTTCAAACTAATCGTCAGAATGGGGAGGAAAGATGATTTAGGTCATTTTGAATGTGGCATGATTTTTGGTGCCAGATGAGCTGGTCTGAATATTTCAGAAACTGCTGATCTACTGGGATTTTCCCACACAACAGTCTCTAGGGTTTACAGGGAATGGTTTGAAAACTGAGTGGCACTTCTCTACATTTGCAGAATAACACAAAATATTTCTTAAAGAACCACGTTACTGAGAAATGGCTCAAATAACAAAGAAAGTCTGCTGTATTCCCACGTTTCCTACTTCGGATTATTAACAGCAATGATCCTGTAAACTTTTGAGACGTCTTTGACTTTATTTGAAGCCGCCACTACAGTGGGCTAATATTCCACTCATGCCATTTGTTCCCTTTCTAGAGGCATTTTATATTTAGCTCTTACAAAACACTAGGGGGCAACAGGAAAGTAATGCACTGCAATTATCATCAAACTCACTGCTGTTTGCAGGAAGAGCGGAGGTGTACTTGTCATTATACCTGTGGGTCTCCAAGTTCAGTCTGATGCAGCATTTTTAGCTCTTTGATGTCTCGGTGAAAGGCATGACTAATGTAATAACCCAGCAGAAGTGGAGAAAGTTTTATGAAACAGAAAGAAATGAGGGTCCATCAGAAGGAAGGAAACATCCCTATTTACCCCTGAAGCATTTTGGTGGACGGTGACGAGGCAATCAGTCCAACATCCGTTTGTTTCCCAGTTTTCTATTACCTGGGGAACGGAGAAACAAGGCACCAGAGAGCAATCACTTAGGCACACATGCACACGCACAAAGTCAGACACACGCGAGCGCACACAAAACAGTCATGAAAGAAACTGGGCCAAGACACAAACAAATTCACATGGACGGCTGAGGGCATTTCATTTAAGTAGACAGTGTTTGAGGATAAGATAAGACTTTTTTTTGTCTATTTGATGATCTACAGAGAGTGGCAGGTGGATAAAAGGGGCGCTGGAGTGGGTGGATTTGGCCGGCATGTGAGTGGGTTGGCACATGACACAGGAGCCAGTTTATGGATACCAGCCAGCCATGGCCACAGTACCTGAATAAACAAGGATGCACAAAAACAAACAGGCCGGACCTCTGCAGCCGATTTGAGAGGACACGCTGGGGTACAGATTTATTTTTGGCATCGCTTTATGCATGATCAAATTTCAGCATCAGTTACTGTTGGCTCATTTTTATTCATTCATCTCATTAAAGGTAAAACAATACAAACGTTATAGAAAACTTCTAATTGTTAAGCTAACAGTGAAGCAGAAATCATTTGAGCATGTTGTGCTCTCCAAGTACAACCACGTTTTATTAAAGACAGGCATAACTGCACCTTTTGACTCACTGCTGGTGGTGACAAGCAGGTCAGTTGCCATCAGGGTTCTTGTCTCTTCTGTTTCTTGTAAAATAAATATTGGATGTTCCTCTGAAATGTTATGTGTGTAATGTTTGCAAAAGCCCATATAGGGTCAGACATAAGATGTAATGACTTCTTCCCATGCATCTTTAGCATTTGTCGTTCCATAAACCAGGAGTCTGGAACATTTACCATCCAAAGAGCTATTTTGAGCCATTTTTGAACAAAAATAAAATCCATATGGCGCCACAAAGCATATTTAAACCTTATAATAAAGGTGACACAGCCCGTTAAACATAAATTAGCCTGTCATTAACATTAACTTACCCCCAGGCTTACTGAAGCCATCTCTGTCTCGAGAGCTGCTATGGGGGAATAAATGAGATATAAAGGCGATTTTCCTTTTACAGCCACTTCCATGGTTTGAGCAAAGTGAGTTGATTGAGGGAGCCAAATTAGGAATACACAACCCATACAAACAAATGAGGGGGTTTCAGTAGTGGATACATGTGAAAAAAAAAACTTGACTAATATAATTTCATTTACAATTGGAAATATTTAAACTCTTCTTATTACACTGTAAATTTGAATTTTTATTACAATAACACCGTGCTTTGTTGCATTTATGAAATTATGTCACAAGAAAGACTGAACAATTTTAAAGTGGAAGGACAAAGATTACATGGAAAGGCCTTTGAAACAGAGTAAAGATAACACTGTTCATTTCCATATACATATTCATCTATTTTATTTTTTAGTTATTTCAATTTTTTTTGGGCAAAGGCACAGGGAAGCACTGGAAATGGACAAAACAAAAAACAAGGATCCAATTGCAGACCTTTTATTTGGCAGGTGGAAAGTTCATACATGATGACCAAAAACAGGCAGGGAACAGACAAGAGCAGCTACAAGACACTGTAACAAAAGACAAAGGGACGACACTACTATTTATACACACAGAGGCAAACTAAGGGGCAGTCAAGGGAATAGGAAACACCTCAGTAACAAGACACAGCTGAAAACAATCAAAACAACGAGACAGGGGAAGTGAAAGTAGACGCAAGACACAGTTGACTATCAAAATTATAAAAAGTAAGTCACTTGATAACATACTCAAGCTTGAGATAGAAGAAATAACACAAAATAACAAATTCATGAAGTAGTTCATGACACAAAAGAGTCAAATGCAACTCAAGAGTAACAGGTTCAAAACCCTTGCGATGTATAAAATAATATGATACATAGTTAATATAGCAGGAGTGGTCGTTGTGTATTTCCACAGACCAATACGGACAACTGAAACAAAACATTTAAGATGGCAATAACATGAAAAGAAATCAACCAAAATCCTAAAAAACTTAAATTAATTTAATCTTCATAATACTCTGACATTCACCACTGTAAAGGTCAAAGATGAAACACATTATGTTGAAAACATAGCAAGAGACTTATTGCCTGAAGATTTTTTAAGCACAGTGCTTATTGATTTTTCTTTTTTTTTTTGGGGGGGGGGGGGGTTTTTTTTTTTTGGTTTCAGTGGGGTTGGGGGGGGGTGG
>VOQJ01027903.1:0-11570 GCA_015052665.1 Apistogramma diplotaenia | reverse complement strand
GCTTGTTGCTATTCAGCCAAGATGAGTGTGGAAAGTGAACAGTGTTGCTGCCAACATGTCCTCCAACCAAAACGTAAGCATCCGTCGTTTCTGCAGGTCCCCGAAATACAACCTATATTTACGTTTCCAAACGACCGCGCCCATGTCAGGCATCGCGTGTCGTACGGACCTGTCTGTGGGTAATGTCGCCGTGGCTCGGAGGATAGAATAGTAATCTATCAGTGTGAACGTTCATGGTTCGCCTCCAGCCTGTCATGGTATCAAATGACAATATAATGACTTCTGTACATGAATAACAAATGGTTGAGGTTAGGGTAGTGAGGAATGTGACGACATCGATAATTTTGTCGTTTTCTGTGGTCTGCCGGCGAAAACCGAACACGTTACTTAAACGCACTTTTGTCCGCGACCGCTAGGTGTCGCCTTTCCCCCTTCCAAAACGTAAATATTGGTCGTAATCCGTGACTGCAGAAACGACCAATGCCTACGTTTTCACTTTGAGGACAGGCTGGGCAACAACCCACATCTGCAAGATATCATATCAAAGTAGCACAGGTGGCCTGCAAGCCCACTTTGATGGAGCACAAAGACAGAATTATACCACAGTGTGATACAGTGTCATGTGAACAGAGAACTCCAGGAACTCTCCAAGGCCATCATTTATTAACAGGAGACGCCGTCAGCCTCTGCTTCATCCCACACTTTAAACATAAAAAAGTCCATTGATTGAGGTGTGTGTTTGGTATAATATTCAATAAGTGCTCTTATCATGAGTGCAGTGACATATCTATTTAAAGTAATAAAAAATTCCCCAACAATTGCAAGGTTGCAATAAATCGAGAAGTTGACAAAACATTTGGTTAAATGTTCTACACACATGATAATCCTTATGAATGTATCCCATTAGGTGAGGAGCAGGGTTATTAGTGTGTGGTTTTGTATATTTGCATGCGAGTGAATGTCTTTTTGTGATATCGATCAAATGTCATTCATCTGTCATTTTGCATCTCGGTGAAGGTTTCAGAGATTGTCTCTCTTCGTCCCGTGAACGCCATGTGTCAGAGGTGCCTTTAATATTCATCTGGCTCTTCGTGATTCATATTCTACAGTATATGTTGACTTGCATTTTTGTTATTGCCTTTTATAAGGTAACACAAGGTGTGCACTGCCGGTTTGTTTCTGGTTTACTGATTCAGGATGTTACCTGATGATGTTACACAGGTCAAAAGGTGAGCAGGATGAATTTCCTTGCTTCGCTGTGTTTTTGCCTTTGGCACGCCAATGCAGTTGTCTCTTTGAAATAAATGAGGAAGCATGGGGCCTTTTTTTTGGTTTGTCAGTCTGAAAGAGTTCTTTCTGCATGCACTTTATTAAAAAGGATTTCCGCTTTGCTGACATCTCTTTGGTTTAATGTAGCCCAGGGGTTAGAGGTCCACCTTGAACCCAGCTGTGTCCGCTCTCTCCCTTTCTCCCTCCCCGGGCATGCTCAGCAGGATGCCAACCCTGACACAAACCTGCCCGCTATTTAGAATATACTTTTATCACCCGCTGGGTCAGTGAGGTTTAACGATGAGGCAGGAAGTGTTTTTGTCCACTGCCCTATTACAAGCTTGATGTGTTTTTCAGAAATGCCTTTTTAGATTTTTTTTGTTTTGGTTGGGGGGCATTTAGGATTATGTGTATATTTTAATAAAGCTCTTTAGAAAGGACAAGTGTTTACCTTAGAAAAAGGATATTTACTAGTTCAAGGCTCAGCCTGTCACATGTGGAGTGAAAGCTATGAAGTGAAACACTCCTGCTAACTATGTGGCATTTGTTTTTGTGACTTTATGACATGTCAGTGTGTTTCCTGTTGGAAACAGTGCCATAGGTTCAATGGAAAATCACAGGCATAAAGGTTGCTGAGTTAAGATTACTACTCTTAGGTATTAGTTGTCCTCTTCCTATCTGCAACATGCTCATATTCCCCCAGCCTTGACATATTCTTCCTCTTGAGTCCCTAACATTTAAATGTCCTTAAACATGTTTTCAGTACTAGTGTCACACCTCGCCCTCAAGCAATAACTGAAACCTTATCCTTATCTCAGTAATGCAGAATGCCAACAGCACTCCAGTTTGACTTTATTTTGGCCTTGATATTACCTGTTTCTAGTCATTAGACAGTTTATGTAGTAAGATTTTAGATTAAAATGAATACAATCTTAACAGGTGAAGTATTAAGAGAATATACAGTGTACTGTATGTAGACTAAAAGCACTGATAGGTGAAGTCTGTCTCACCTGTCTCTGATCTTTTTGTAATTAAATGGTATGTTGATTAACCCTGTGAAGGAATAGAGAAAAATTAAACAAATAAAACTCATCTGTCTATTCCAACGTGCTCGTTTTCACCAGATAAAGGATTGATAATACATAAGCACGGGTCGAATATAAGTGTCAAAATTGCACAGGTTTACAAAGAGAGATGAATCGATTCAGAGGCCTTCTAACTGAACTGCATGCTGGTTTCTGGCCTGCTGTCTGTAGCCACACACAGTCTTCATAGTAAAGGATCATATCAGTGATGGTGCCTCTCCATCAGGTGTTGATTCAGGTCAGCCTTGGGAACTCTTCCTGTGTGCTTTGTTTAGACTCTCAGTTGGCACCTGACAAAAACATTCTGGTCCATACGCACACAATCTAGGACAAAGTTCATGAAGCAGAAACAGTTTGGTACTTACAGTAATAAAACACATTTATAAAAATTAGTTTTTGTTTTTTTTTCAGTTATAGCTTTCATAAGAATCTATTCCTTCACCTGAGTCATGGTATTGTACTGAAACAGACTAAACAGGCATCTCCTCCGAGGTGTTACGGGCCTCGATATTCCCCATATCTCAGATTTTGATGAACTGGAACACGATCCATCCGTGGAGGTCCAACCATTTCAAATCACAGGACTCAAATGATCCAGTGCCAGAGCCACTGCACGACCCGAGGGATCTGTGTCCGACAGATTAGTGCTGTTTGGGCAGCTTGAGGCAGGTGGTTTTAAAGTTGTGTAAAATACAGATTTGAGAACACGCTGGTGGGGGTTTATTTTCTTTAAAATGATAATATTTTACCTTAATAACAGCGCTCATGTAGAATTCTTACAGCTCATTTTAAAACGGCATCTCGGTTACTACAGAGTTATTACAGTGGTGACGTCTAATATCTAGAAGGCCTGGGTTCGAGTCCACCTTGGCCCACCTTGGCCCTTGGCTCTGTGTGGAGTTTGCATGTTCTCCCCGTGTCTTCGTGGGTTTGCTCCGGGTACTCCGGTTTCCTCCCACAGTCCAAAGACATGCACTTACTGGCGTTAGGTTAACTGGTCAGTCTAAACTGGGATACAGAGTGCTGCTTCCACGAGTTTCAATGAAGAGGCCAAGAAGTTAAACCCCTGTTTTATTAGAGCACCAGCTAAAACACAAAGATAAAAAAATGTTTATTAAGTGATCATCCCGCCGGGCCTCCTGTGTAGGACCTTTGATGCATGCTGCCCCCTTCGCTTCCAGTCATCCCTTTGTTTCTATATAGGATCTACTGTAGAACAATACAAACATGTCTGTAAAAAGCAAGACCGTAATATAAATGAATACTCTTTTCCATGTAATCACAGCAATGCGGCCTCTGACTGGCACAAAACCCTGTCTGTAAAACAGTACCACGCACTGAGTAAGTCTCCTATAAATCAGTGCCAGTTGCTGAACTATAGCGCTGACATTTACACCAAAATGTTTAACACCCCTAGTTTTACAGAGCCACACTCACGCATACATCATACCCAAGAGGGACACCCTCAGGAAAAAACATATCTCTATTCCTGTCAATTGGAGTGTGTGACTGGATGGTAGCAGGGGTTCCTGAGGGTGAGGGTGGGGGTGGGCTGGTGGGTTGTTTTTACAGGAACCACATGTTTTGGGGTTGAATAGTGACTGCTGAGTATCTGTTAACATAGCTCCCTTCTGACAGCAGCCTCCAGTTCCACATCAGAACCCTTTTCCTGATAAAGTCCTGCTTGTTTTTCCCAGGAAGCTCAAGGAATCCAGGCATTTTTTTTTTTCCTTTAGCAAGCCGAGTTGTGAGAGCCAAGCTGTACCTCTCGCTTCTCTTCATATAAGTTCCCAATACCCATAAATACTTTCATGGGATCCCGTAAGCCACACATTACAAGTAGATTTTACACAACAGTGTAAACACGTGTATAAACTTGTGGGAATTTAAAAGCCACTGTTTCACTCTTTATGGAGTTTTTGGTTCGAGATAAATTAGCGCACATAATGGCTTTTGTTCAGCTGTTGTCAAGTGATTTTATACAGTGAAAAAAAAAACTATTTACTCGGCACAATGAATATTAAAGCTTTCAGCAATTCAGTTTTATCCTGCAGCATTAAGGCTGTTTTTCACGAGTCTTGTGTTTTGTTCTTTAGCTCAGTGACTGAGAAGTGAGAAAAGTGCAGGATGAAGTGAAAACCGTCTGCATAAATTCAAGCTATTGTCATACTGGTCGTAACCCAGTGTGTTTCTCCTTTCATGGGTTTTTAGATAGAGCTGCAGTGGTTATCTTGCGGGAGGGCTCTGTACCTCTCCCTTTTATCAACCATATCACCCCGTACCCAGCAGGCTTTCCCTCAGCTCTTTGCCTTCCCCAGGGGCTTGCCCCTAGGCACTGGTGGGCTACTGTTGGTGGATACCGTATCTATGGATGGCAGGCTTTGGAAAACATGTCTAAGTGAGACAGATGAGGATAGGATGATGAGACAGAGGAGAAAAAAATAAACTCACAGGAATGAGAAAGAGGTGAAACAGACAAGGGGAGAAAAGAGAGGGAAAAATCGTTGGAGGAAGAGAGAAAAGAGTGAGGCTCATTTAGGGGAAGATAAAGTTCCCCCGCTATTTTGCCTCTTGTTTTTCACAGGCCAGTTCAAGTTTTTTTTTTTCTTTCTCCTCTTTCTTTTTTTGACACAGGTAGTCAGGACTGGCTCACCTGAGTGAAACCACCTGGTGTGTCGCTCTCCCTTTCTGCCCCTTTCCTGCCACATTTCCCCTCAGTGACCATTTTCATGGCTGCAAGCCAGGTAGCCTTGGCAACTCCACCCCATTAGAATATTTTATATTCTAATATTTTATCCTTTTTTAAAAAAAAATATCTCTTTATTTGCTGCTGACCTTGCTTTTTAATATGTGTGTGTGCATATATTTTTCTAATCTCTCCTTGTATCCCATACTACATATCCCCTTCTCAGTCCAGTGCGGGAGAGTAGAGAGAATGTGCAGCTTGCTTTAAGTGGAACTTTACAGTCGCACAACATGCAGCTGGTCTTTATTACTTCCCCTTTGGTTCACTGAAGCATAATTACATTCTGACTTCATCCCAACCTTAGCATGACCTCTGCTCTCCTGTCAGACGTATTGGCAACCCCACACACTTACACACGCACACACACAAACAACAGATATGCATGAATATCGCAAATGTGCATTTTGCTTGCATGCACAAAAAGTGAAGCATAGTGACTTACACACAGACACACACACAATCCCACCTACAAACAAGCAGACAGAGACATTTAGCCTCAGTCTGAGCTGAGATCATACTGGACCAATATAATAGTGTAAGTGAGCCCAAACACAAATTGGGCTCCTGCTGGAAAACTCTGCTCCATATGAGTTCTTGTTTGTGTGTGTGTGTGTGTGTGTGTGTGTGTGCGTGCGTGCGCACGCATGTGTCTGTTTGAGGTTTGCCGGATGGAAATGAACCCCACTGACCTCGTCCCTCCCTCCCTCTGGTTTTCCTGTCCTTTGCTGTTTTAATCGGAAACGGTTGCAAATCGGTCACAAATTATGACTTTGGACTGTCACTTTTCCATCCTCACCGTCTTCTTCCTATTTTTCTCCGCTTGGTTCTCCCTCGTAGGTGTGTCCACTTTCTCCTTTTTCTCACTTTGAAGTGGTGATGCTATGGGTTTTCCAGTCTGACATCTTTTTTTTTCTTTTCTAATTATCAAACAGGGTTTCTCCACATCAAAACAGTCGAGTCATGTCCTTCAATGGGTCAACACCAATCAGCCTTTCTTTTTGCAAATTGAAGGTGAGAATGTCGAAATGGGGTTGCAAAGAGCCATGCATCAGTTTTCGTTACCCTAAAAAATATGGAGGCTAGCCAGGTTAAGTGGGTGTTGGATTCTATTGTGCTCCAAAGTAGTTGGACAGGGGACTAAGGGTATATCAGGGTTGTTTATGGGGTGATGCTGGACTGGGTGGGCTTGTTAAACATCATTAGGGCCTCCTGACGTCACTGGCCTGATGTTTGGGAAACAGAAAATGTCCCTCTGATGTGCCGATGCCATGCTACTCAACTCACAGCAAATATTTACCAGCACAAAAGCCACACTTCTGGCAAAGCCAAGGTAATATAGAGCCAAGTAATCTTCTTGATTACTCTTGGTTTATTCTATGACAAAGATACCCCCTTCCTTCAGCATCTAGCTTGAGTAAAAACTGCCACGAGACATCAGTACTGTGGCATACATATACGTGATCGGAGCGCCGCACAATGAAATCCTTTTCCTTGGATCCATCAGTGTTTTGTGATTAGTGGGCTGACTGGCACCAAAAAAAGAGGCACGGAGTCAGAAGCTGACATTATTTTGTGTCCTCCCTTTGCCAAATCATATCACTCAGTGTTATGAAGATTATTATCACAAGTGACAGATACATTGGGGTGCCCTGCCACTGTAATGTATTCCAAATTATCCATCAGGGTTTTCCCTCAATTTAGAAATGAGGTAATTTTCATATGGCAGCACAATTCTAACTTTATACCAGGTTTGCTCCACTGTTTCCCACTCCACCCTTCAACCACAACAGAAATATCACTCACTCGCCTTGTCTGAGAGCACTTCTCTGTGTGTGTGTGCAGCACTACGGTGAAAAAGACCGAGTGTGTGGAACTAAAATAAAGTGTGAGACTATCACATCCTCACAAGAAGAATAATATAATGGGAGTGATGTCAGATAGATTTTACACAGGATGCAGCTGTAAGTTCACTGCTTCAGTCGTGGAACAGAGCTCAGCTTAAAACCATTTTCGAGGCTGTTTTACCCGCCTCATATTTCTATCACCACATTAGTAACACCGAAGCATTGACTGTAAATCAATATTCACATCATTTTCATCATCTGCCTTGTGGAGTGTTTTGTGAGGTCCGCAGTGGTATTCCGAGGATTCATATTCATGGTGTTCGCTGCTCATCTTCCTCTACCTGCGCTCTCCACGAAGACAGTTCTCATTGTGTCCACTGCACGCATGTCCAAATTTAGCCACCTGCTACGGTTGGCTGATCATTTTTGATGGTGCTTGGTTCCTGATGGTGTGCCGCTATCAGAGTGAAGCTACCTTGGGTTGGCAAATGCATGTATTTTCTATCTCCGCCTTGTCCCATTCCCTCTCGTCTCCATTTCTTTCTTTTCCTTCTTCTATTTCAAGAAGCTTACGACAGCCCGGGCCCATTACTTTATATGTCTGTGTCAGGGTGTTGCAGGGGCTACACGTGAAGGACTGCTGCAGCTGGTGTACACGACTGCAACACCTCAAAAATATAACTATACATTGAGGCTGCAGAACTGATGACGGTCATATGGCGACTACAATTCTCATGCCAAAATGGCAAGGGTGGAGCGCATACTAACTCTGCCTAATCATAATAATGTGTGCTGGGGATTCCCAAAGTGGATCGTCTGAAATGGAGAAGTACCGTATTTTTTGGACTATACATTGCTCCCAAGTATAGGGCGCAGCACCCAAAAAATGCATAATAATTAATAAAAAAACATATATTAGACGCGCCAGACTATAAGTCACAATTTTGGGGGAAATACTTTGATAAAATCCAAGACCAAGAACAGCCTATTGATCTTGAAAGGAAATTTTAAATAATGAATTAGAGAACAACAGGGCGAATAGGCTAACGTAACACATTCAGTTACATGACGCATAAACAACGAACTGAGTTCGTGCTGGTATGTTCAGGTAACAGTTATTCAGATAACTATTGCATAAAGAACATGCTAATAAAGGTTATCAAAGCTAACTCACTGAATTCTTCATCCTCTGGAGGTAGACGAGACGCCGCTTCCTCGCTGCGTCGCTTTCGTTGCCTTTCTGAATCCCGAAGGATGGTTTCGGGTGTCAGTGTGAAAATAACGAACACGTGAAAACAACGTGTTGAGCTGGGTCGCGCAGCCTTCTCTTTCCTCTGGTATGCGGAGGATGAGCGAGACGTGACTCCACTTCTCTTTAGCCTTCAGGCATTTTTATTGACCATAAAGGCTTCATAAAGCACATCTGCCTGTACAAACTTCGCGGTGAAGACTACACGGTCACAAGAACGTAATGATGTCACAGTTTGACGTACCGTAGTGACGACCAAAATTCTCCAGCTACCGTAACGAATGAGTAAGCGCGCCATCAAAATAAAGTAATTTCACATATACGTTGCTTCGGAATATTAGACGCAGCCCCTGCTAATCTATGAAAAAAAACTGTGACTTATAGTTCAGAAAATACGGTAGCTGTCAGGTGCTGGAAGTAAAACTGTTAATGGAAAAGTGGCCTCATAAAGCAAATCATCAGAAGATCAAAATGTATCAGAAATAAATAAATAAAAAGCAAAAAAAGAGGTGGACCACAGAAGATTTTCAGATTTTGAAATGGGCAGTTTTAAGTGTAAGAACAAGAACATTCTTCACCTTGATCATGACTCTCTATCATGAAATATTCACAGTTACTCCTTCTGCGCCTTTTTTTCCTTTCACTGGGCTAAGTTGTTTTGTGTGATTCAGGGAAATTCTTAAAGTCCATTGTTCCCACTGTTGCTTTTTAACATAAAAGGAACAGAAAAGTGTGGGCACTGGAAAACCAAGCCAGCACAATGGGCACGATTTCCACTGCATTTCATCATGGCGCACACGCCAACAAATGCGATGCAAGATGACCTTCACCGATAGCTTTGTGCCAGATGTAAACAAAATGTCACGTGTGGTGGTAAAATGGAAAACAGGACCGGCAGAAATAGAAAATATTCTCGCAACGTCGCTTTAAAACGCTTTAAAACAGCGACTGCTCCTTAAAAATGCCCAGTGTGTTCCTGCTTTTCCCTGCCGCTTATTGTCACATCCAGAAATGTTTTGTGGTCGTTCTAAAACTTTAAACAAAATCCCGAATCAATGACGGGTGAATCATCGGATAATGCACTCGATATAATCATTCGCGCCAGTCTCTTACAGCTCATCCATGTGTATGTTTTTTTTCTTTTATGTGCATTTTAATTTGTCCATGTGCTGGATACGTGCATATGTGTGAGTGTGTGGTCAAATGCGTAAGTGACCTGTGCAGTGAGGACTGCTAATTTGAAAGGGAATGACATCACTGTATGCGAGAACATGATCTAAACTCTACTTGCTGAAGTAGTTACCACAACGAAATTACACTTTGGCATATGGGCTCTTGGCTTAGTTCGGCAACATGAGCCTATAGTACGTCACATGATCCACAGCATGTGCACGTCTGAGTGTTATGGTGATTTGTTTTTTCAAGTCATTCCTTGGATACTTTCTAAATATATATATTTTTTATTTAAAAAGAGAAATCCAAATAGTTTCTGAATTATTTTTTCTTCTCTACCTCCGAACAGCTTCTTTTTTTTTTTTAATTAATGTTTCCTTTAACAGTGTACTCCAGATGTAAATATGTGAAAAACTGGGTGTGTGTCATGTAGTCTGCAGGTCTAGGGGCCTTGAAGGGAGCTGCAGTTCGATCCAAATGAAAGGGGGCATTATGTAATTGCTTACAACATGGAGAAATTATGTAAATGGATCCGTTGCTACACAACAATGCTCCTCCTGTCAAAACATAAACAACAATGTACAAATGTTCACAATGTTGAAATATGATGGAATATGCCCCAGAGGTGGTACACATGATTATATGTACACACATAAGGGAAGTTTGCACCAGTTTACAAATGCTCCTCTCGAATTTATGAATCATAGTCTTCTCCCCTAAATGCTGACTTTCAGTGAAATTAACTTTTTGGCCAGCACCCACGGGCTCCCACGGAACATCTTCAGAGTTATGTGTTATGAAGATTTATAAAGAGCTCGAGTTGTTCTTAAGTGTTTGGAAAAAAAAAAAAAAAGATTTGATATAGGATTATGAGTGTTTGGCCTTTCTAGTTCATCTCTGATGCTGAAGGTGACGTGGGGAGGTCCAGCTGCGAGCCATCACCGAACACGGTGCTATCCCTCCACATACACCCTTTATGCGTCACTAGTTGTTTGAACTCGCCTGACTGTTTTTATTTGGTTATGCATCTAAATCATCAGGGGTCAAGTAAACAGCTCTGGTGGAGGTAAACAGCCTGAGGGATGCACTTTCCTCTGGGGCCTTTAGCAGCTGATCTTCGCTCGCAGACAAATGCACAAGCACATGCCTACAAATGCACTCTTGAATTAGAGCGCAGATAAAACTGCTTACGTCTATTTTGTACTTAGCATTGCGTGTCTAGCTCCAGGCTTTGCTTGGCACTGCCAGATCTTGTGGTGCTATATGGGCGCCAATGGCTGTTGGAGTCGGTGAGATGATGTTTTCAAGGATTCACGATGACCTCTCACAGACACACAAACACACGCAACCAGCTTCTTACCAAACCTGGTTAAGCAAGAGGGAAAGAGGGGCAGAGAGTGAGAGAGAGGATCAAAGCCAGTGAGTGGGATGGATTCTCTGAAATGAATAGTGCTGGGGGATATTGCTTTAACCTTTGTCCAAAGCACTGTGCTTAGGGACCTCCCTGTTTATTTTAACGGCTTCGAGTTAGCAAAGGGTCTCTCTAGCCACAGAAAGAATCTGGGCTAACAAGACATATTCGCTACGTTTGTGCGGCTGTTTCATGTCACAAAAGGTTGTTCGTCTACAAGATTTTCCATCTGCTTTTTTCCACTATGGATAACGCGAGGTCGTACGATAATGCGTTTTTGTGGTCAGCGTGATATTTTGACATTTAGTCATCATCGGAGGGTTTGATCATTCACAGAGTCAGATGTACAGTAGTGTTTTCATTCCGGGGGATAGATCAAAACTTTCTTCATGCTGTGTCTAACCACAACTAGGATTATATTAGGATTTATTTGTTTTGGGCCTAACTGCTTCACAAAAAGGCTAGGCCATCAACTTCTCTGCCACTCCCTGTTAGGACTGTAGATAAATCTGGATGCACATCAAAATGCTCATGTCTGCACTTAGCACAGTGGGTGCAGCTCCGCTCTCGTTTTGGCTCTGAAATGTCCCGAGTTGCTGATGAAACAGAGATGTTGATGTTGAGGTGAAATGGCAGGACCCTTCCACTCCTCTCATCACTGTCCATGTCATTATCCTCCCCTCGCATCCCTGAAGGATCTAGCCGAAGGACGTTTTGCAAATACACACACACACACACACACACACACACACACACACACACACACACACACACACACACACATATGCGATTG
>VOQJ01027895.1:0-10737 GCA_015052665.1 Apistogramma diplotaenia | reverse complement strand
CAGACGTGTCTGCTCCACTATGTTTCAGAGCTGCTCCGCCATGTTCCAGAGCTGCTCCGCCATGTTCCAGAGCTGCTCTGCCATGTTCCAGAGCTGCTCCGCCATGTTTCAGAGCTGCTCCGCCATGTTCCAGAGCTGCTCCGCCATGTTCCAGAGCTGCTCCGCCATGTTCCAGAGCTGCTCCGCCATGTTCCAGAGCTGCTCCGCCATGTTCCAGAGCTGCTCCGCCATGTTCCAGAGCTGCTCCGCCATGTTCCAGAGCTGCTCCGCCATGTTCCAGAGCTGCTCCGCCATGTTCCAGAGCTGCTCCGCCATGTTTCAGAGCTGCTCCGCCATGTTCCAGAGCTGCTCCGCCATGTTCCAGAGCTGCTCCGCCATGTTTCAGAGCTGCTCCACCGGGCTAAGATGTGTTCACTGTGGAGGCCGTTTGACTACAGTGAAGTCATGCTAAAGAAACGTCTGATGGGTGGGAGTGAGGGGTGGGCTGCTCATGGATTCGAATTGGATTTAAGAGCTCAGGTGTAGCAGAACTGATGAGAGAAGACTGGGTGGAGACAGAAAACACTTGGGTGGAGTTGCTTAAGTGCATTTACATGTAGCACAAGAAAAGAAACGTGAACTCTTCCTTTGCTGACTGCAGGAATGATTTCAGTTTTTACTGTTGCCTTGATTATCAGTGATGGAGTAAGAACTGATGTGCTTTAATTAGCAGCACAGAAGGGCGGATGGCCTGCGTGGCATTAGGGTGTACAGAGTGGGGTGTGTGCATTGTGTCCAAGTGTATGGCAGAAGTGATGGTGGAGGAGCTTTGTGAGGTGCAGCTGAGACAGGTGAGTATTGTGCTGTGGGTGTAGAACCTGTATTTGGACTGTGATCACACTCACAGTTCACCCAGTGTGTTGGTGAGAAACAAGCAGACCTTCACGCTCCATAGTCTTCCTCAAGTTCCACTATGGTAACAGGTTGAAGTCCTGGTTGTACTTGAGCACAGTATTTCCATCATCTCAGGTTCTAGAGCAACTGAGGAGTTCTCTGAGGTCTCTGAGGTGAGGAAAGTTTCTCTGAGCTGAGGAAAGTTTCTCGTGGTTGATCAGAGGTCTTCAGCTCTCTGCAGCTCTTCTAAGCCGGTAATGAGAGACGGTCATGGTCATTCAGGGATACGCCTGTCACGGGAGCAGCTTCAACAGACAAGTCTTTGACTTCACTGGAGGTTGTGGTGTAGTGTTCTGGTTCTCTTGTGGGATGGACGATACACTGGACTCTCAGCAAGCTGACTTTGTTTTCACATTCACTGCGATGTCGTTTGGATGGATACCCAAATCTGCTGTTTTTCACTTGTTCCTTATGCCTGAGCACATCGAGTGAAATGATCGAGCACCGCCAGAATGTCTCGTAGCTTCCACAACTCACTTCCAAATGCAAGTAATCAATACATACAATTTCTAAAGGGAAGCTTGATGCAATGCTATCCATAGGAGCACAATCATGAGTGACAGACTCCTTGGCTCTGATACATGGACATGGCAGAGAGGCACTCTTTCTGTGCCGACGAAGAGATAATGTTCTGTATCTGGACGGGAGACCAACTGTTTCCATCTGTTCGTCAGGAGCTCATTTTCTGGGTATAACCTGCTCCATTTGTGTTGCATCCTCCAGGCAGCTGCACTTACAGTTCACCTGCCACTTTGGTACTTGATGCTTTCAGCTCTTTCACTGATGGCCTGATCTTCTTTGTCTGCTTTCACCAGGTTATCTTATGGCTGGCAGGTCAGGATCAGGCTGTTGGTGGAGGTCTGGGGAGGAGGTGTTGAGTGCTGCAACCCAGGCCACATCTTTGCACTCAGCTGCCCGACCACCTTCCCACGGTGCCTGAACAACTTCATCAGAGAGCTTCGTCATACAAGCTATCACATATTTCTCCATGTCCAGAGGAAGGTGAGACAGAGCGCCTGCTTAGACTGTCCAGGCCTTTTTTAATGTCAGTGGATCAGATGACAGACTCTTGGAAGGGATTTGCTTTGCGCTCTGCTCCGGGTTTGAAGCAGCTCATAAATGGGTTTTGCAATTCAGGAGAAACCTTGAATGTATGAGCGGTAACAGGCCAGGAACTATCAGCTTCCTCACACTGACAGCTGTTTCTGGTCTGTTGTTCTCCGAGGTCGTTCAGCTTCCAGGTCACAAGGCTCAGTTTTGACTCCTTCAGATGACACAAGGAAGCCTTTAAGCAATCCAGCAGTTAGCTCATGCATATGCATTATCATGTCCTTACATAAATATAAACAAAACCTATTTATAATATAACATTAGAGATTTAAATGCTTATTTTAATTGCCTCCCTCTTTTTCTTCCCTCTGTCTGTTTTTATTGTTCATGTTTCTGTACTGCACACGTGATAAAAATGAATATGTAAACAAAAGAAAAACACTAACAAGAGGCACCGATAGAGAGTTTATAGAGCTAATCTACATTTCTTGACACAACAGTGCATCAGATCATGATTCTGATGAAAAGCTACCAGCAGCAAAGAACTCAGCTGAAGCTGCTTTTTACTGCTCCCGTGGCCAGATGGTAGCTTTGCATGTATGATTTGGCAGTTTTTTTTAAATCTGAGGTATAAATTACAGTCACCACACTGAGCAGTGATTCTGTGGAGAAAATCCTTCATGTGCACTGGAACAACAAACCAGTTCACTAATGTCAGTGAACTGGTTTGTTTGCTTCATCTGAAACAAACAAACAGAGAAACAAACAAACAGAGAAACAAACAAACAGAGAAACAAACAAACAGAGAAACAAACAAACAGAGAAACAAACAAACAGAAAAACAAACAAACAGAGAAACAAACAAACAAACAGAAAAACAAACAGAAAAACAAACAGAGAAACAAACAAACAGAGAAACAAACAAACAGAGAAAAACAAACAGAGAAACAAACAGAGAAACAAACAAACAGAAAAACAAACAGAGAAACAAACAAACAGAGAAACAAACAGAGAAACAAACAAACAGAAAAAAACAAACAGAGAAAACAAACAAATAAACAAACAGATAAACAAAGAGGTCTCTGCCTGTGACTCCACATCTGTGAAGCCATCAGCACTGAAGGATAAACACAGGGTTTGGAGCCACATGTGCTGCCATAAAGATGTTTTCATTTGCAGAAAAGACATTTATTATTTTAACAAGACAATGCCAAACATCTGCACACGCTGCAGCAGGGGGGTGAAGTCTGATTGCCTCCATGGGGAGGGGCCGCTGCTAAAGGTCCCGCCCAGAGACCTGCTGCCACCGAAACCCTGAAACCAGGAAGTGCTGAGGAGCTTTAATCCTGTCTGAAGCATGAACGGAAAATGATTTTGTTTCAAAGTTTCCGTGTTTGTCCCAAACACTTAGACACAAATGAATACAGGCAGAAATGTTTTTTATGTAAAACATATAAAAAAGTAATCGAATCGATAGTTTGAACCTTTGATATATCGTCTCTGGACTGTTTCTTTGAAAGCCTTCATCATCACTGGCAGTCATTTACCTGGCTGAGGAATGTCGGGTTACCTGTTCCAGGGTGTGACACACACGAACAGGAACAGTCCTCCCTGCGTGCCAGCTTGTGTCCTCGTTACACTCCATCATGTCGGCTTCAGGTCTCTGGTTCAGTGTCGTGTGTGTTCTGTGTGTGGTCGCGGTTCAGCCTGGACTCGGTGAGTTTGTAGCTTTTTCACGTTGATCACATCAGCTTTAAGATGTGTAAGACTGGGCGTGTGGCAACAGTAACCAAGCAAAAGCAAAATGCATTGCTAGCTTTGCTGTGCCTACCTGCAGGAGCTCTGTTCCAGCCCCTCCTCTCACTGTTCTTTACCCTTGTTGGTGTCTTGCAGTAAATGTGTGCTTTAGTTATGTGGACCAAGATGGTCTTTCCCACGAGAAGCAGGAGTGTGGCAGAATGTACTGCTGTGGAGACTGCACTAACAGATTCTGCTGCGGTCAGAAGAAATCCGAGCTAACACAGGAACTCTGTCCAGAAAGGTGTGGTCTCCTGTCAAACCTCGTTTTTTCCATGATCCAGAAGTTATGAGAAATGACAGCTTTTTTTGTCATCTTCTGTTTTCAGCTCTCTGACGAAGAGCCAGGTGGCTCTGATCGTTGGCAGCACTGTCGGGACTGTAGTCGCTGTAGTGCTGTTTGTGTCTCTGGTAATCTGCTGTGTGGCTCCCTGCTGCTTATGCTACAAGAAGTGTCGAAAGAGGCCCGAGCAGAGGCAGATCAGTAAGTTCAAAGACTGTATGTAAGTCCCATATTATCCAGTTGTATTGTATCTGTATGCATCTCTTATGAGCTCTTGTGTGTCTGACCTTTTCACAAATGGAAGAGTGACTTACAGTCGTGTCTGCAAGCGAACTGCTGGGAACCAAAGTCTGATGCACGGATGCTTATAAAACATTATGTCATTTATAAAGTATAAAATGCTGTCAGTCATTTTTCAGTTGGGTGTTTGTTCAGATTACAGAAGGAAATGTAGACATTAGGATGTTTCAGCAAACATCAGAATGTCTTTTCATTTTTAAATCTTTTCCTAGTTGTGATGAACTCCAGCTCTGCAGTCCACCCCCCCCAGCCCACAGGCTATCAGTCCGTGCCCTCAGCTCCCCCACCATCATACCAAGAAAGTAGTAAGTTCTTTCAATACATAACTGTGTTAACCTATAACTAAAAACTTTGACACTGGCTGATGAATGCTTCCAGCAGCTGTGCAGGCTAATGGCACCCAGGTAGTGACATTAGGACTGAGATCCTGTGACTGTGGAGGCCACTCGAGTCTCATGCTGGAGATGGAGATGATGCAGCTTTGTGAAGTGAGGCGTTATCCTGCTGCAGCAGCAACGATGTGTCATATAGGAAAGGCCATGGTCAGCAACAGTACTCGTTCCTGTGGGCTGTGGCATTGAAACGATGGTAAATTCATACTAAAATGTGACTACAAAATACCCCCAACTCCATCATAGCACCAGCAGCCTGAACCACTGATGCACAGAACAGTTGATCCATGCTTTTATGTCACACCAAGTTGTGACCCTGACATCTGAGTATGGCAGCATTTTTCCAACCTTCTGGTGTCCAGTTTCGGGGAGCTTGTATAAGCTGTGAAAGTATAATCTGATTTCCATGCTAATGAATTATCACTTAAAAACACATTATTATTATATTATTAGTATATATTCCATGATTTTATTAGATAACATGTTTACACACTTTTTCTAAGGAGGATTATTGACCTCGCTGACCTCACAGCTGTTTGCTTTTAAAGACCTAAAATCTAACAGTTAAAAAGAAAAAATATCAATAAAAATAATAAACAAATAAAATCCTTTTTTGTGTCTTTTCAGCCAATCCGACTCATTTTCCAGCTCCATCCGGGCTGCCCTTGCAGCCTGGAAGCCAGCCTGGTGCACCGCCACCATATTCAGATGAACCGCAGCAACCAGCATACAACCCTGCCTGTTAGCCCACCTGACCTTACACACCTGACAGACTGCTGACTGCACACACCACAGCTTCATAACCCAGGGATGGATGCCTGTCCTCCAAACAACCTGCTTTATATAAAGGAAGTGATGTGAGACCACAGTTTTACGTTCAGTGAAAATGTGCTTTTTTGCTGCTTACATTGCCATGTTCAATGACTTGGGGCTCAAACAGTGTTTTTACATTTAATAAATTAATAACTCCACAACATGTATGAAGTGAGTTTTATGATTAAGGACACTGAGATGATTTCAACAATTTCTTTTGTTGTTGGGTGAAGCCCCACCTCTTCAAGATCTATCTGAACCAATCACAGAAGCTCCTCGGTGGAAGTGGAACATCTGCTGGAGACTCGTGCACACACATTGCACATTTATTCAAACTTAGAAAGAAGACCATAAATATGCATGACTTTAAAGAAGCTAATGTGTATGCGCATTAATGTACTTGTGCATATAAAGTCAGAATCGGAGCTTGTTGTTGTTTGGACCTCCGTTCCCATGGGAACGTAAAACCTGTGGATTATTTTGTGGTTGCATGACAGTAATTTTGAAATCTTGATCAGCACTCACACATTTAAATAGGCCTAATTTATGAAACATTGTGCTGCTATTTTTAGAATATTAATGTCAATAATAGAATCGAATGCCTTTATTGTCGTTATACAGATGTACGATGAGGTTGAGCCGCTCCTGTTCAGTGTTATAAACATAGAATCTAATAAACAGTAAGATGGTCGGTGAGAGCTTTAAATGCTGCATTAATTATAGGACTTATCAATATCACACCTGTGTCATTGATAGAGAGTCTGATGGAGTATAATTGAGTAGCTGACAGAACAGCTTCAGACCACCTGAAGCCGTCTGTTGTCAGGTGGGTGCGGTGCCAAAACTATGTGGTAGAACCAGTTTGTGGGGTAGTTTTCTGTCTCTGTTATAGGTCCATCAGTGTTCTGATACACTGAACACATCCAACAACATGCAGCTGGGAGTTTGCAGGACGACATGGCAGCATGTCTGCAGCTCTGCAGGCTCTCTGTAGGTAATTACCTCTTTGATGAGCGTCTGCACATCTGTGACACATACATACATACACTTTCACCTTGATTTGAACATATGAAGAGGGCCATAAGTCTGTACTTTTAAAATCGGAATAAAATAAGGTGCATGTGCACATTTGTGTATTTATGCACAGTCCGTCTGCAGAGACCTCTGCATTGTCCTTAACCACACTGAGCAGCATACACCATTAAGCATTAGTAAGGTATTAGTTAATATTTAATTCCTCATTTATTAAGCATTATTGCTCCAGTATTGGTCCTTGGAATGCAAAGAGAGCAAAAACTGCTGTTCAGTCTCCATTAACTCTGTAATATAAATTTATTAGGAGAAAAGAAATCATCCTTTTTGTACTGAAGTAACATGTTTTGATGTTTCTATTTATATTTCTTAAGTCTTGCACTATTTCCTATTTTTTATATTTTTGTATATGTATGTAAATTTATTTTATATATTTTTGCAGCTACTTGAGAGCTCTGCACAATAATGTCCCCAAAGCTTGTGTGCGAGTACAAATGGCAAAGTTTGTCATTTATAAACATGGATACAAATGGTTCAGTTTTGGTTAATAAGCTCATACATGTTTAATGACAGCATTTTCACTTTATAAATGACATATGACATCATGGATAAAACCCACAAACAGCTCAGGTATGAAGGTGCATAAATACATTAAATGATGCCATAGTCCATTAACGGCTCCTAAATAACTTGTTTTCACTTGATGTAATACTTTATTTTGAAATTATTAATCCATTTAGCAAAGTATATAAATGCTGTCATTAGCATTTTTACACGTTATACGTATGAATAATGCTTTATAAATGATAAAGTTGGTACTAAATAATACCTTACTAATGAATAATAGTGTGTATTATTTTAAAGTCCATCCCAAATGTTTTCCTCAATAAGCTCAAACTGCCAGCAGAGGGCGCTCCTTCCCCATTATTTCATTATTTCTTTCTATGTGCTGAGCACCAGAAAGGGGAGAAATGGGATTAAGTGACTTTCCTGTGACATGGCTGTTTTTCAGAAACTGTTGATCTGCTGGGATTTTCCCACACAATCACCTGTTTCCACAGATCAGTCCAACAGAAGAAAATACATTTTCTCTGTGTGAAAATGTCTGATGGGAAGGCAACAGGAACTTAAATTACCTCTCGTTACAGCCACTTCAAATTCGGGTATGCAGAGAAGTGCAACACACGGACCCCCAAAGCAGACACAGCCGAAGCGCTGCAGCCCACCTGAGCATTGCTGTAGTGTAAACATTATCTGATGGCAGCAGACTAAAGCACCGTGTGAAAACACTCAAATCATGTCAAAGTGGTGTTTTGAACATTACATTTAGCTTATTGTACACAGATGTACCCCCCCCCCCCAAATATCTCAGTTCAGTAGATCTTTATGATGCAGTGGAACAGGAGATTTGCATCATGGATGTGAAGCTGACAGATCAGCATCACATATGAATATGTGATGCTGCAGGCGCGTCAACATGGAGCAGAATTCCTGAGGAATGTTTCCAGCACCTTGTTGAATCTGCCATCAAGCTGCTCTGAATGCAAAAGCTGGCCCAGTATCATACCAGCCATATAGATATAATGATAGTAAATGTAGGTCATCCAACATGAACCTCACTTCACATCTACAAGCTGCTTCTCCTTCGTCTCTTTTCTATCACTACAAATGCAACAATTATAGCTGCAATTTATTTATTCCTTTTCTTTTTGTTGCTTCCTGCTACAAACTGTAAAAAACAACATTTTCATGAGTTCAGCTGCAGACTGAGTTCTGACTTCTCACAAGAAGGGATTTTGTTCCTAACAATGCAGCAAAAGATTAAAGAACCAACCGAAGATGAAGGGTTAGAAATGTTCCCTCTGAGGTCCATAAACGTACATGTTTTCACCAGGATGAGAAATCCACTCAGGCAGCTGCAGCCTGCATTTAATCCCGTAATAACCAGCACCGCTCCCTCATAGCATCTTACCATCCGTCCATAAATCAATACAGTAACAGTGCTGACTGCAGCACAGTCATTGAAGCAATGGGGGGCTAACAGAGGAAAAATGACCCCGGCTGTACGTACTGCTGCTGCAGTCTAAAAGAAGCTCTCCTTGGAGTGCGGCTCAGACTGCTAATGAGCACTGATGCAGGGATGCTGCTGTCGCGGCTGGTGTGGCAGATAATCTTTACCGCTTCACTGACTCCTTTCTCCTCATCTCTGTCTTCTTCTTTTTTCCACTTTCTTCTGTCTCAGCCTCTGAATGTCCTTTGTTCTGTCAGAAGGCATTCTTGTCTGGCCTCCTGCCCGACATGCCATTAAGATGTTTCAGCATTTTGTTGACATCCCACACCCACGTTTCTCTTCTGTTCTGACTTCTTCTGGTGTGGAGCAGCTCGGCTCTTACGTACTAGACTGGGGGCACACTGTTGGACAAAAAGACCCTTTTGATCAGGCTTTAGAACAGATATCTGGGCCATGGCAGTGAACCCGTGAGCTGTGAGTGGGAGGAGCTTCTGTGTTTGTTCTCACCGAGAAACACAAACAGTCGTGACAGCGTCGTCTGCGTATCCTGAATCGATTTCATTTAAGTGAAGTGATAGTAAGTTTATATAAATAAAACATGACTATAGAACAACATGACTCATCCACATAACAATACGGGATTATATGAAATCACATTTACATGTGTAACACTCATTTATGTATAAAGTTTGATAAATACACGGCTTCTTTTATCTCTGGATCGTTGTTGGGCAGAAGAACCTTTATGCCTTATTTGGCTCATTTACAGGGAAAGTATTGACTCAAACTGCATCTGAAAGCCTCCATCAGTTCCTCCACACAGAGAGGAGGAGGGTGGAGTGTTTTGTCCTCGGCCTGCCTGCCTCCTCCAGCTGATTCAGGACACCTCCGAAGCTTGTTGTCTGTCTCTTAGCAACAACTCACTGCAAAATATTTTGATGTAGTGATTCAAAGGGGGAATCGATTCCAAACCTATTAAGAAACCCATTTCCAGGGTGTGACCCAGAGACATGTGACCCAACACAACTTTCCATTGCCTCTGACACACCAAGGAGCCACATCTTTTTTTCTTAAAAAAGATGAGATGTGGCTTATTAAAAGCAAACCTAAAACTCTGACAGCATCACATCTCCTCCTGAGCTTCTGTCCTCTGCAGCGCAGAGTTACATTTAAATGTACTTTTCCCACAGTAATGACATCAATATCATACTGGGCTCTTAAATAACTCAGCTGAATGTTAAATGTGCTTTTTAAAGAAATCACTCAATATGTGCTAAATAGTCTTTTTTTATATGTCCCTTATGGGCAGCAGGGGGCATGATGCCCTCACTTCATGATGCCCTCACTTCATGATGCCTTCACTTCATGATGCCCTCACTTCATGATGCCCTCACTTCATGATGCCCTCACTTCATGATGCCTTCACTTCATGATGCCCTCACTTCATGATGCCTTCACTTCATGATGCCTTCACTTCATGATGCCTTCACTTCATGATGCCCTCACTTCATGATGCCTTCACTTCATGATGCCCTCACTTCATGATGCCCTCACTTCATGATGCCTTCACTTCATGATGCCCTCACTTCATGATGCCTTCACTTCATGATGCCCTCACTTCATGATGCCCTCACTTCATGATGCCTTCACTTCATGATGCCCTCACTTCATGATGCCTTCACTTCATGATGCCCTCACTTCATGATGCCCTCACTTCATGATGCCCTCACTTCATGATGCCCTCACTTCATGATGCCTTCACTTCATGATGCCCTCACTTCATGATGCCTTCACTTCATGATGCCCTCACTTCATGATGCCCTCACTTCATGATGCCTTCACTTCATGATGCCCTCACTTCATGATGCCTTCACTTCATGATGCCCTCACTTCATGATGCCCTCACTTCATGATGCCCTCACTTCATGATGCCTTCACTTCATGATGCCCTCACTTCATGATGCCCTCACTTCATGATGCCCTCACTTCATGATGCCTTCACTTCATGATGCCTTCACTTCATGATGCCTTCACTTCATGATGCCTTCACTTCATGATGCCCTCACTTCATGATGCCTTCACTTCATGATGCCCTCACTTCATGATGCCTTCACTTCATGATGCCC
>VOQJ01027885.1:61592-75244 GCA_015052665.1 Apistogramma diplotaenia | reverse complement strand
CCAGCAGAACCAGGCTCAGGGAGGGGGGGTCACCTGCTGTGACTCTTTGGGGCTGAAGGGAGAGAGACGGGACAGAAGACATGCTGTGGAAAAGAGCCAGAGACTAATAAGTAATAAAGTTTATAAAGTAATAGAGTAAAAAGAGGTGAACAGAAAGTAAGACTCCGATGCATTTTTCCCATGATCTGCTGGATATAAAGTTAAGCTAGCCCACAAGTCACAGTTCAAAAATAATCCTCGTTTATATACTCGCACTTCATGTAACCGCTGTCTGAAATGAGCCCATTTCTTTATGCTTTGAGCCAACTTATGTCTGACTGGCTGATTTGGCTTTGTTTTGCCACCCTGTGATGAGTGATGGGAGGGTCTGAACTGTGCAGCTGATGACTTGTGATTCAAATGATGTTCAAAATGGACTCAGTGTGACAGACTAGTGACTGAGCCTATAGTCAGTTAAGTGTTCACTGAGGTCAGAGCGCTATCCTCTCAGGGTTATCAGGCCGTCTGGTGTAAAACTGACACATTAACGTGTGGAGCTACCTGCTGGGGCTTTACACTGCTCCCAAAAATTAAAGGAATATCAAGTCAATTAAAATTCTATGTTATTGATGTGGTCACTAAAGTAGCAAAGGGGGTTGTTAATCAGTTTCAGCTGCTTTGGTGCACTAGAGGAACGACAATGAGACGAGGAAGCGTTTAAAGGTTGGAGGCCACTGTTAGTCAGGTTCCTCCAGCCTGGCACATCAATACAAACAGTTACCCACAGCTTTGCTGTGTGTAAGCATATGTACAGGTTGGTCCAGATCTCTCCTGACTGCAGACGGTTCAAAACTCAGCTGCAACTTCCAACTACAGAGGCATCACTGCTGTTCTGGCTGAGTTACTGTGTGAATCCAGATTTTAGCTCCAGTGAAATTTCTACTATATTCCTTAACCTTTGACCCAACAGTTCTTCAGAGACTTTAATCACATTTGCCTCAACTGAAGAGCACTTAAGATCATTAAAGTACACCAATAAGGCCAAGATGTTAGAGGCTACATTTGCATTGACATTTATATTTAAATAAAAAACTCTTTGGATGTAAACTGTAAGATTGGATCAGGCAGTGAATAGTAACCTTGCCAACATGACTGAAGCAGGGCAAAGGTAACATGTCCCCAGCTGGACACCAGCCCACAGCCCCAGTTTCTTGCGTGGATTTCAGCTTTCACACTCCAGAACTCAGTCTACCAGCGGCCTCTAGTGGCCATCAAGAGAAATGACAAGCCAGGCAGCTTTCTGGTCAAAGGCATTTAATAGATGCTTAACAAGACAATGCAATAAAAACCCATTAAAAAAAGATTGCTGTACATTTTACATACTAGAACACACCCATTGAAAAGAGGTTTTTAAAAAAAAAAAAGTCACTTGTCCACTGGACAGTTTCACATTGCCGACCATTTTCAAACCACACCACAAGTTTTAGATTCGACACCTCAGCAGCAGTTTTATAAACTAGTGTGCACACTTATGCTGTGCAAGGACATCACCTCCTTTGGAGTCCAGGCCCAGTAAACGAGTGGGAAACTGGTTCTTGCATTAGTCGGTGACCTGAACGTCCAGTTCAAAGGGGTCAGTGTCAATCTGATAAGACTGAACCGCAGTTTTGTTGTGGGTCAAACTTTAAGCTTGTGGCACACTTGGAGCACTCTTAAAAAAAAAAAAAAACACCCTCAGTAAAAACATGCTAGACAGTGACATGATCCTCGGTGCACGGATCCCTGCCATGTTAAAAAGTTTTAAGTTACATCTGTACAAGAATCAGCACATGGTGCCAGACAGTCACATCACTGTGTGACCTGCTTCGCAAGTTCCTTAATCATCGAAGATCTGAGCGGCGCGATGTTGGCGATCCTCAACTGCTTTGAGGTGGCATATTTGCCTTTGATGGCCTGCAAGAGACAAACGTTAGTCTGTCAAGCTTAGAGACAAATGTAGAGGAGTTCTCCAACTACAGCAAAGAAACTGGGATCCAGGCTGAAGGAGCCCTGAACGTTACACTTACCATGTGCTTGGTCTGCCCATTATTCACTTTGACAACGTTCTTAGCGATGTGCGCCATGACAGGAATCAGACTCTCTGCTGTGTAGTCCATGTAGTGCTGCAGTGTCACATCCTGGGAACAGATCAGAATGTGAGAAACATCTGCCTTTGGCCATTGGTTGCCAAGGCTACCCATCAGACAGCGTTAGTGTTTCCCACAGTAAAGCTAGCTCAGAATAATGAGCTACATAAACATTTTACCAGTTTATGCAATTTCACACTTCACTTCAAACTGAATTTATTCACAAAGCTGAAGCTTTGGCGTGATGATGTCATAAAGGTCCTTTAACTGAGAGTCTGCTGCAGTCTTGATCAGAACTACACAGTTTGGTACCGTTTCCCCCTCATATTTCTGCCATATTTTCCCTCTAGATTGCACCAAGAAACCCAAACTGCTCACCGATTTTTGCAGCACGAGTATAAAATTCTGGCAGCTTTGCTTTCACTTGCATAGATTCAGCTTGACCCCAGAGACGAGCAGAAACCAGACAGGCTTGTAAGAAGGTGTCTGGGCTTAACTTACAGGATTACTTGCAAGCGCTGAACTGAGTGCAACTTTATGCCAGCCCTCCTGAAAACAGTCACGTCCAAGAACTGTGCCTCTTTGCATGACTAACCTGTCCAACCTTCACATTACATTTAGAGAACTGACTTTATAAGAGCAAGAGAACTACAGTGCCATCAGGACCGGACGGACAGCCTTATTAACATTGAAAACAAGCAGCGCCGAAATTGAAGTTAAGATAATTTGAGGGGTTTCTTTAGCCTCTAGATGCATTAGCAGGGACATTATAGTACACATTAGCTTTGCATTATAGACACAAAACACTTTAGACCCTTCAGATGCACTCACCCATTCTCCAGCATCCAGTACTTTGAGGGTAAGTGCCAAAGCAGCACTTGCCAGCATTGAAGGAGGGAAATGGACCATTTCATAGTCCACCATGGTGAGCTCCAGGAGATATTTGGCCAAAGTGTGCTGCTCAGCAGTTACCTGTGAAGGGATGCACGAGAAATAAGTTGCTGCATGTAAATGTGCAAAGTAGCCAAGCATCTGCACTTGCTACAGTAAAGATTCTGCAGACCTCGTAGATCTTTGAGGCCCTTCTGAGAAACTGCAGGGGGAGAGGGCGGCCCAGCTGGAACTTCAGCACCCGCAGAATGGTCATCTCCATGTCTCTGATCTGGGCTGTGGTGTACGCCTTGTCGGTGACGAAGGCAAAGTCGGAGATCTCTGGGGGATACATTTCCTCGTACTTGGAAGCAAGGAACATGGCGGTCACGCCAACAAGCTGCAGCTGCTTTTTGGGGACTGGATGGTCCTGTTGGAGGCAGAGTCACATTTAAGGTTGACACAGTAACAAGTTCGAGCCACAAGTTCTTGGCAATGTGGGATAAGATCCACTCACCTGAAGAAAGCGATCAATGATGCCCACAGTCATGTACATGGTCTCCTGCAGCAGTCGAAACTTCAGGTTCACTTGCACAAGCCAGTCAATGAGGATGGCCCTCATGTTGCCCGTCACCTCCTGACCCTGCAGATAAGCTGGTCTGACGTTCTGCTCGACCTGAGCAGACGAGATCGTTACGTTAGAGAACAGAAAAATGCAGCCAGAGATTAGCACTCGAGCACAGAAGTTGCTTGCCTCAAGCTGACGCAGATACTTGTAGATGTCCTTCACGTATTCACTGCAGAGCATGGGGTTGTCATAGTCATCTGCATCAACATCCCTGATAGCAGTGTTCAGAATGACGTCTGAAAATGCTTGGCAGAGATCTGCAGGCTCACAGCCGGACGTCTCCATTGGAGTGGGAGACGCTGGTTCAGGTGGAACCTGCAACAATGAAGGCATGTTTTCAGACAGCTGTGCTGCAGCAGGTAGCTACGACCTCCAGTCACCCCGAAGCTGACAGTAACACTCACCTGCATCTCTGGCTCAACTTGAACAGGAACGACATCTTTCGGCTTAATCTGCTCGGCCTTTTCAGCTCTGGCTGTCACTTTAGGCTTCTTGATGGCTTCAGTCTTGACAGCCTAAGAGGCAGAAGGGTGTTAAAGCTGCAGTAGCCTGAGAAGTCTAGAAAGCTTAGTGACAATTCAATGCTGACTTTCAGACTCCCAAGCAACCTCAAAATAAACTCCTGCTCTGCCATTTTAATGCAGCCCAAAAGAGGGCGACACTGTTATAAACTGCTGTGCAAATAGTGGCAACCACCTCAGTTCCCATTAGGCTAAATTATAGGTGCGTTTTAAAGGCAATGAATCTGTTTGAGAACACAGATTACTCTAAACATTGCTGAACTCAGTGTTGCAGGTCTGTAATGCAGTTTGAGTCAGATTGAGTCCAGTTTACAGACTTCTAGGAGCTTTCCTGTTAAATAAGGGTTCTGCCCAGCAACAGAGCAGGTTGTTATTTGATTTGAGATTGGGTGCATTTTTTAAATAAAACAGGAAGCATGTGCAGTCAGTTATGCTGAGACTTAATTCAGTGTAATCTGCCTGAACAGACAGCTTAAATAAAGATTTGATGCATGTTGACTGTTAGTGAACTGCAGTCTCATCTCACAGCTGCTTTTTACCATCTTGAGACCTTCAACAGGAGCTTGGAGGCCATTTTGTTCACAGCATGTTTAGAGCAAAGTTACAATTTTCTTTCATTTTCCACTATAGGTTCAGCTGACACTCTTTTCCCCAAAAACCAGGCTCAAATATTTACCTTCTTCTGTGCGTCTTTGTTAATTGCGATGTTCCCGATTTCTCCCAGGGCTGCTCGGGGCTTCTGTGTCGGCCCAGCCACGGAGCACGCCTTCCCACCGAGGTCAACCTTGGTGGAAGCCAAACGATTCTGCGGAAAAACGAGGAGTATGCGTGTTAGCTTGCGCGCATTTAGCCTTTAGTAGATTAAGGAGCGTGTAGCGGAAATCCTCATCGATCTGTTGCATGATACGATATCCTGCTGTAAAACTACAGCTATATATTTAAAGAGGAAAGAGTCATTCTAAAGTGCTTTTCTCGACACAACAATTAAGAACTAAGCATGTGGGAAACCAAATCTTACCCGGGTCACTCTGAGAGCCATTTCGAAACGAGCGATGCGTCCACAAACAGGCAAAGAGTCGTAATGGAGAACGATGCGGTGTCGCTACGAAGAACCACCTCTTGGTTTAAATCCTCGCTCGCTGCAAGCTGATTCGCTGCGCCCACAGGTCTCCGAGCGTCTGATTGGTCGAGCACATCTGTTTAAAATGCGTTCCCCGGACAACTTGAGGTCACGTGATTTTTTTGTTGCTCATTTCCTTTTCCTGTTACGTCGTACTTGTTTTTTTTGTTTTTGTTTTTTTACGGTTTTGTGTTAAATAAATGTTAATAAGGATTAGAACGTCACTTTTTTCACCTTAGGAGGGAGGGGTGATTAAATATATTCTCTCCTTGTTAATTTAGCAACTTTAACCTCAAATTCCTTCAAAATACAAGTCCTTTCAGCTTGACTGAGTAGATTTCCTCTGATAACTCTGTTATTACATTTACTATCACAAAAGCCAATCCCTGCTATGCAGAGTTGTGTCAGGCCATGAAAAACCTTGGTACAAAATGCCTTTAACCTCCGGGGCTCGTGCCACTTTTATTTTTTTTATATATTTTAATCAGATCTCAGATAACTTACCAATGCCATTATTAAAATAAGCTTCAGTCTCAATCACTTTATATCGCCATGTGCCATTGTATGCAGATATTATTTTTTACCAAGTACAATGTATCCACTTCACAAAAGTAAAGGTGATTGTGTCTATTGTTGCTTGGTAATAAGTAGATACATACTACAACCCCAATTCCAAAAAAGAAAAAGAAAAAGGAAAGAAAACATTGAGACACTGTGTATAATGTAAATAAAAACAAAATGGAATGATGTGCAAATCTCGTCATGAACACATATTTTATTCACAGTCAAGCTTGGTAAAGACATCAAAGGTTTAACCTGAAAAACTAATTTTAAGAGAAAAATCAAAGGTACTTTTGAATTTGATGGCAGGAACAGGTCTCAAAAAAGCTTGGGTGCAGGGAAGCATAGGCTGGAAAAAAAAGTGGTGCTAAATTTAATATTCAATGTCCACGTGGTCTTTTGGCACTCAAGCATTAAAAACAGGCATGATTATGTCATGGAAATCACTACACTGTCTGTAAACACTGTTCACTGTGCCATCCACAAATGCAGCTTAAAGCTGTATCATGGAAAAAGGAGAAGCCATACGTGAACATCATCCAGAAATTTCTCGACAGGTCTTCAGTCATTCAGTCATGGTAGCCTTCGATGCTTCAAAAGAAGGCAACTTCTTATTGATTCATGAAAACTCTCATCCAAGAGGCTTCTTCAGTTCTAAAATGATTGATGAAAAGCTCCAGGTATCTAATCTCTAGTAGTGGTTGTTCCCTTGGAGGTCATCCTGAGTCATCACACAAACCAGTGTGTGAAAAATGCATTGGGCCATTACCATCACTGGGGCCAAGGTGCGAAACCTTTGTAAAACACTGCCCCACTTGAGGTCATTTGAGTGATGTAAATGTGGGTTGGAGCACCTGGGAGGTAATCTAAAGACTGCTCTGTAGGTGGCTGATAGCTGCTGTTGTAAGCCAACAACCTCTACTCAGTGATGGCTGTGGATAGACGCATTCCTTTGCTCCTTTGTTCCAGATGATCTGTCTGCTTAATCCAAAAATACGAGCAGTGTTCACTGTTCTCCTTTACGTGCTGTGTCCCATTCAGGTGACAGTCCTGTGTCGCACCACATGTTAGTGGAGTGGCTGATTGGTTTCCCCCATGTAAAGGTGCGGGCACTCCTCACTGCCAGTGTTGTACCGAGATGTTTGGAGAAAATTCTTCTGGTTTTCCAACAAACCTGCCACATGATTGACGACAGTGTTGTTCCATCTGTCGTTCGGTTTCTCTGCGACTGGTGCCTGAGGTTTTTTCCTGAGCCCCTTTGTTGATTTAATGAGGCCTGGTTAGGATGAGCACATGTTATCCCAATGATCCATAAATGCTATCATCTTCTCTGGGTCAGAGCTCATTTAAAATGGATTGAGGCAAAGTGGAAAACTGTTCTCTCACACACACACGCACACACAGGCACACATACAAACAGGAAAGCAGAGAAAGAAAATATTGTTTGGCGTTCCACATCGGAATTGTTTAGTTTATTTGATATTTTTTGCTGAGTTGCATAATAACATTATCAAATGGGTAAAATGAATGGGTGCTGAATATTGCCAAAACCTAAACCATGATATTTGTGAGTAGGAATGTTCTGCTGCCCTTAACCCATCTATAGAGATGGGATTTCAACTGGGGAAGTTATTAAAGTTAAATCACTGGGTGTTCTGCTTCAGACAGATATTGTTGTTTGTTGTTTGTTCTGTCACATCTGGAGTTCTGCCCATTTTTCCAGAAAAATTACCAGCCAGATTAGTTCTTTGTCAGCTCTTCCGTCCTATTAACCTGGCTTACTGTGAATGGTAAATTAAAGACGAGTCTTCTGCTACACGTGCGTGCACACTCTTAAAATGACTATTACTCCACACACACTTCACTTGTGATACTGGTTTTTGTCGTGATTATGTGACACTTCGAGGTCGGCTGGCCTGTGGGTAGAAGCTATTTGAGAGTTTTGTAGCGTCCACTCAAGGGCAGAAGTGTGAACATGCTGTATTGTGGGAGTGTATTGTCCTTAATGATGTGATCCCTCCTGACGACCCTGGCGTTAAACGTCCTGTAGTGATGGGAAGGCCGCTCCGGTGACGTATTGTGCGGTTTTATCACACGCTGGAGGGCCTTACTGTCCTGAACAGTGCCACTTCCATGCCACACTGGTGCTGAGGAGGTGATGACACTCTCAGCTGTACATCTGTGGAATTTGCTGAGGATTTTGGGCAATGTTCCAAATTTCCTTAGCCATCTTAGAAAGTACAGTAATAATTATCTCCTTGGTCTTATCTTCATCTAGGGAAAGATTATTTTTTTGACACCTAGCCATCAGCAAGCTTCTGGCATAATTCTGGCTGCACATATAACCACTCTTCTTAGATTTAATTTAAATCAGTTGGTTTCCCGGCACAGACCCGGCTTTTAAGTGTAGTCCATAAATATTTAATTGGATTTAGATTGGGCTTTTTGGGAAGACAATTCCAGAAGCTCAAGCTTAGCTTTGTTTGGGATCACTGCCCTGTTGAAACACCCAATTTCCAAGTTTCAATCATCTAGATGTTGATTTGAGGTGAAGTTGAATTTCCTTCATTATTTCACCCACTTTGTGCAATGTACCATTACCACTGGCAGCAAAACAGCCCCAGAGCATGATGCTACCACTATGCTTGACAGCTGATTGAGTGTTCTTGAGTTTGAAGGCCTGACCTTTACTCCTCCAATCATACCGCTTGTCATTGTGGCCAAACAGCTCAATCATTGTCTCATCTGACCATAGAACTCTTCTCCAGAAGGCATTTGGCTCGTCTACATGGGCGGCTGCAAATTTTAGTTGAGTTTGAAAGTGTTGGTTTTGGAGCGGCAGCTTCTTCTTCAGCCAGTACCCTCTCAGTCCACAGTGATGTCACCTGGCTTCACTGTGGACAGTGACGCTGGTGTTCCAGCAGTTTCCAGCTCATGGCAGCCTTGAGCCTTGGTGGTTCCCGAACATCCTAACCAATTTCCTCTAATCTCAGGGTGACAGTTTGGGTCTTCTCCCAGACCTTGGCAACGTGGTGACACATCCTAATATTTTGCATGTATAATTGTTTGAACTGACGAGCTTAGAATCTACAGTTGTTTAGAAATGACATGTCCAACTTGTGCAAATCCACAACTCTCCTTCTTAGATCTTCACTGAGTTTCTTGGATTTTCCCACTGTTCGGACTATTGTTCAGTCCAACGGGTGCTGCCAGACAAATCCTTTTTATGCTGGCAAAGAGAAACTACCAGCTGTAGTCACTCATGATCACTACTGTGACATTAATGGCACATCTGTTTGACACATGTCAAAGGCCAACAAGTAATTTACAACAGTTCAAATACAGAAAGTTATTTTTTTACACAACTCCGAATCTGTCTGTATGCATACTGTGAAAAGTCCATGGTGGTCTTTATAATGGGGGTCATAACATGTCATCACTTTTCAGAAATCACTGAAGGAGTACCTTTGGAACGTAATACAGATGTGCCTATTTTCAACGGTTTCGTCTTTATCTCCGTTTCATGACTTTTAGTCCCGTGTTAATGTTTTCAATGTGGGCTTCTTCATAGGTGATTTATGTGGGGTAAAGGTATGTTTGCAGAAACGAGGAACGTTCTGCACTGAACTCTTTGGTGGCTCTTTTGATACAACACTGCCCTCCAATCAGAGGATCACAATTTCCATGACGTGTACCGGAAACAGAGAGGACGCAAGCGCAACACGTAAAACTAAACAGATGCCACTGCCTCTCCGAGACTGAGGACGTCAGCGGGAGCAGCTACTGAGAGTCCCAGACGGCGAGAGGACTGCAAAAAGGGGCACAAGCCACTATTAAACCTAGACGGCCCTAGTTAGTTAGCTCCAAGATAATTCCAGTTGCCTCTGTACACCGGAAAAAAGACGTTTCTCTGGCACAAAAAGGTAAGTTAACGTCGATTAATTAAACCACAGTCTCCTGGTTAGTTAGTTAGTTAGTTAGTTAGTAGTTGCTTCGGGAAGTGCCCCAACGTATGAGTGAATGCAGCCACAAACTATTTAAAAATCACATTTTCCCAAACGAGTACCTTCCACGTTGGTGTAAAATTGGCTTACTTAATTAGCGAGGATTAAAGAACGGCTGTCTGGCTGCTTAACACGTGTCCCTAAAAACTTTTCCAGTCGTAAGACTGAACGTTAAATAGGTTTAGATAATATATAGCGACTAAATCTGATACTAACCCTATAGCTATTTTGAGATCGAACTGTCCACTATCTAAAATTTGCCTTAAAGTTAAATCTATCTGCAGGTCCAGTAGCATTTAGATTTTCCCCAGTTTGTCTAACTTCCGTCGACATTTTCAGAGTTATTTATTACTGTCTGCTTTATCCCTTTTTATTTTTTAAATTTCCGACTAGTAAAAACTTCGGTTTATCCATTTTTCTGCGCTTCTAAACAAAAAAATCAAAGAGCCAACAAAGCAAATAAGCCGTGCTAGCCGCGCAGCTAGCCTTTAGCATGTCAACGGGGAGCTCGGGAAAATCTTACTTAGCAAAGAGCCCGGCTTTAGTTGTTTTTATTATTTGAAACTAACCCTTCAAACCACGGCTTGTACTTGAAAAATACCCACGATTCTGCCGAGCATCACGAGGAACACTTATTTCTTTGTTTCAATGGGGAAGAAATTCTACTAGTGTGCATTAGCTTGCTAGCATGACTCAGTGGATTTGGTGAAGTATCTCGGCTGTGTGGCCCTGTTTGTTTGCCTTGAAGTAGTTGAGGATAAAGGATATTTACTCGCTTGACTGAGCCTTTTGATGGTTTATAAATGCGTGTTGGTCCCCGGGAAGAAGGGAGAAGCAGTGCTGAGGAGTGAGTTGCCTTTTGTTTGGGTGACTAACGTGCTCCAGCAGCTCTTTGTGTGATCCACAGGTGTTGTGGGGAATTTTGCTACTCCTGTGAGGATGTGTTCAAAGTCCTCCCCTGCATGTTCCGGAAAAGTGTGTGGGTTCTTTTGTTGTGTGTGTGTGTGTTTAAGGAGAAACTTTGCGGAGGACCACCGCGATTCAAGCACGATTCCAGCCCTGGCTGCAAGACTCCTGAGGTTGTCTATTAATAGCTGTGTTCACAGCCTCGGTGTATTGAGGTAACTCGTGAGTGTGCGCGTGTCTGTGCGCGCGCTTTGGAGATCACATTGCACTCCTGTGACCGTGGAAAGCCCTCATGCTCATGTCCATGTGAGCCTGGCTGGAAGTGGAGCTCCCCAGTCTGCAGTCACGCACACGTGAAGCTGCACATTGCAGGGGCGAGTTACTATCCACAGGTTGGGAAAAGGAGAAAGACTTGATGCATTTAACCAGAACACGAACTTGGTGATGCCAATTCTTCCGCTTTTGGTTCCCCCGTGTACTAACTGTAACTGTAGCTCGCTGGTTTGCCCTTTAGCATTATCTTCACAACTTCCTTTAAAAATGTTCATCATGCAGCTGGTTACTAGACTGTCTGGCTCACAGGAAGCTGTTCTCAGCTTTGAGGAAGGATATTAATATCACTATGTTGCTGTACATGTTAAAATATTTTATCTAGCATATTTTGTTTTATTTAGATTTTATTTCTTGGAGTTGAATTTCATTTTATTTTAGTACTTATCTTAAATTCTGTTTCCTTACTTTTTAATTCATTTAGGCTTTAAAGTTAACTTTCACATGTTTGATTTTACTTTTTCTTATTTCATTCAACAAATTTTGAAAGTGTCTTTTGAATGACTTTAGCCATTTTTAGATTTTTAAGTTGTTTTTTTTACTTTCCAGTGTTTTTGTCGTCAACATTTTCTTGTATTTTACACAGTTTGATGTTTAGCATAATGTTGCATTTTACTTGGCTGTTTCGTCCTGTTCTGTCACATGAACAGTCTGCATGGCCTCCTTCACTACATTCATGAATCTCCTGAGATCTTCCTCCTGCCTGGCAGCTCTGTTCAACATCTTCTGTCCAGTATATCCACTGTCCTTCTTCTCCACATACAAACCATCTCCGCCTCATCTCTAACTTTGTCTCCCAAGCTGCTCGACCTGAGCTGACCTTCTGATTTACTAGTGTTCTATCCTTTCATTTTTTGTATTTTATTTAATTTTTTACATTTACATTGCATTTTATTTAATTTCCAACATGTTTAATTGAGCTCTTGTCTCCTAATGCATGCCCTAACGCAGTTTTCAGTCCACACAAAGCCTCTCACATTAGCCATTTTGTAAATAATGAACAATTCTTTGCTACTTAGTCCTGCTGAGTCCCTCCACACTTACACTGCCAAGCTGTGGCCTGGCAATGGGAACTACATCGTTTTAGTTTCAAGGGCCTTCGTGTAAACGCAGATCGTTTCTGAAACCTAAACAGGAGGCTGAAACGCATCAAAACAACACTGTGACCAGTGGAAACGGCGTCGTACAAACAGGGCCTTAACCTGCCAAGAAAGAAAGCTGCTGGTGCCAGCAGTGCTGACTTTGGCCATGCTCGGCAAACGAATCTGAAACAGCTGCAGTACCTGTAGTTTTTAACGTGGTTCATTAGGCTCAGTTTGTAATGTTGAAGGCGTTTCTTACTTTCAGACTTGATTAGTGGAATTGCACCAGGAACACACTTTTATCTAAATCAGATAGCCAGATGTGCCCTGTAACTCCAGTAAAAGGCATATAAGTCAAGTTTTAGTAGTTATTTTTATTAGATTAAAATCTGAACAGACATTTGATGATAAATTTCCATTAATGTGTTGTATAGACATGGTTTAACTCACCTGAAAGTTCTGAATACCTGTGGGATTTGATGTCACCATCCACATGAGTTAAATGCAGTTATTTTGTGTTTGTAGTGTTTTGTCCTTTGGCTGCAAGTCACAATAGACAAAGACTATTTTTTCTTTTGCAGTGAAGCAAAACTGAGATTAAAAACACATTTTAAAACAAACTCCACTGCAGGTGCTTTTTTAATAGCTTTTTTTTTACGCTGCTTCCTCTTCATTGTGAGCTCTGCTGTCACTTTTTAAAACAGCTGTTACTTTGTTTATCATTGTATTGTTTTTTTTTTTTTTTAAGGTTTTATTGACGTGATTTTGGAAATTCCTTTTATTGCAGGCATGACCTGTACAACCTATAACCGAATAATTTGCTTAATAAAATTAACTTCAAAATGTAAAATGAATGCAAATTAGCCACAGACTCGGTTTAGTAGAAATAGTTAAATGTAATGCATTTGACATTTAAATATAAATATCAGTGACCCGCTGAACAAAAACTCAAATGGTCTTATGAAACACGATTAGCTGAGCTTAGAGCAAGTTTATTATAGTGAGATGGAAGCATGTGTGGCTGATAGCAATGATGCATTCAATGACCGCTCGTTAGGAACTGCTGCTGACTGAAGACTGCACACCAGGCACGAAATGTGAATGTAATGCTTCCGCTTTAGCCCGTAGTTACTTACTTAGCCCGTCTCCAGTAGCATATTTGTGCCAAGTGACTCCACTTGCATTATTTCTTCTCTCCTGTGATAATGTGTGTGGTTTTTTTTGTTTGTTTGTTTTTAATGGTCTGCAGGTGAGCCCACGAGGTGGCAGGTATCGCTATGGCCCAGGAGACCAATCAAAGCCCAGTTCCTATGCTCTGTGCCACTGGCTGTGGTTTTTATGGCAACCCTAGGACTAACGGCATGTGCTCCGTGTGCCACAAGGAGCACCTGTCACGACAGAACAATGGAGGAGTCGGTTCTTTGAGTGGAGTGGGTAAGACCTCAGACCCCCCCCCCCCCCCCCCCCCCCCCGTCCCCCCCCCCCCCCCCCCCCCCCCCTCCCCCCCCTTCTCCTCTGTGTTTTT
>VOQJ01027885.1:39591-56127 GCA_015052665.1 Apistogramma diplotaenia | reverse complement strand
CCTCATTTGGAACAGCCATGGCATTTTGGGAGGTCAAGGTCAGCTGGTTCAGCAGTATTTGTGTCTTGTGTGGATGGATTGGATTGGATGGATGGTTCAATAAGTACTTATTTAGGCCAGTATTTGCACTTTGAGTCATCCCCAGACCCACAGCACACTGATGCTGAGGTTATTGAAGAGGACAGGAACAGTGGCCTGAACTGCCCTCCCCCTTGTCCACTCCAGAGGGTCCCCACAGTGTTTCAGACCCATTTTACTCGAGTACTGCCCGATCGGCGGGAGAAACAAAACACTGCTTTTTCTGAACATGGTGATTAATAGTGACACTGTAGATGTGCAGTTAACATACCACACCCACCGCACCTGAGCTGTTAACTTCTAACTGCTCATACATATTTTATAATGGCCATGCATGAAATATTAATTGAGAAACATTGGATTTTTTTCTTTTTTTCCCCTTCAGCTTTGCAGTATTGTAAAAAATAAATGCATAAATAAGAAATAAGCAGTTTAATTCAATAATTTAGAATTATTTAAGCAAACATACTAAACTGGAGTTATTTCATAGACTGTATAAAAAAGATGGACACCACCATAATGGTGCCCACTGGTTTTTGGACAACAGGTTTGAAGCGTCTGGTTCATGATGCCTTTAGGTGTTGGAAGTTATCAGAATAGTAGTGTAATGTTAGCATAACTGAACTGAAAACACCCTGAAAGATGCAATAAAGCAATAAAGGCGTCCCATTCAATGGCCTGTAGCTTTCCTCTTGTCTCCCTTGTCTGGCCAAGTAATCTATTAATTAAGAAAACCATAAGCCCCTCTAAAAATTAGAATAAAGTACCCTCCATTCAGCTCCTGAAATCACTTGATCAGTATTAAAAAGAGGCGATTTGTGATGTATAAAATAAACTTTAATCAGATTTAAAAAAGAAAAAGGATGCTTGCCACAAATATAGACTGCCAGGATCTCTGTCCCTTGCTAATCGTAAGCATTTACAAACCACAACATCTCAGCCATGAGGAGGCAGACAGCGCACAGTTAGAGAATGAGGTCGCCAAGTGCTGAGTGTGTAAAAGCTGCCAAATCTCCTTTGGCATCAACATCAGCACAAACATTGTGCACCTGCAGGCTTCATGTCACGGGTTTCCATGGGTGAGTATGCACAGACAACGTGCCCATAATGTGTGACTAGACGGCAGGTCTTAAAAAGTGTAATCCACCTCATACCTGTGGGAACCGACAACCGTGTAATAGAATCATTTGGACATGAAAAATGAGCCCTCCTCTATTATTTAACGAGTGCCTGACGTGTTACGCCGCACCGTTTCTGGCTCCGTACATTCGATCAGTCACCGCGTCGGTCTCGGCTTCACGTCGGATGATTCTCATATCAGCCTTATTTTTATTAAATCAGCCTAAAAATATATACATCAGGGTGTGCCAGGTCATCTTAAGGTGTTTGCTGCCTGTTTAATGTGATGGACATAAAGAAACTGAAACCTTCATTAAATCTTTAGGATGTCTGGCCTGCTGTGTGTGTGTGTGTGTGTGTGTGGTCTCCAGTAACATGACGAGTGAGAGTGCCTAAAGGCTCGTTAGGTATTAGGAATCAGTAGAGTTGCACTGAATTCGGTGAAGGCCTGATATTAACTGCTCCTGGTGTCGACCACACCTGCACCTCATCACGTCTCCGTGCTAATAAAACACCAGCTCCTGAGAATAACACAGCCTGTGCAAGGGGGGGGCTCCACATGTGGTTTCCAGAACTGACTTCACCTATCCAAGAACACACCTGTTGAGGAGGTCACGTGCAGCAGTCGCCATAGTGACAGGACCGTCAGATACCTGAGTTGGGTGTTCGGCAGAGGAGAGAGAGCCAGCTGAGGGTGTCGGGCTCCGTAAGCGTCCTATTTTTCATCATGCCGAGAAAAAGCGACACGGCTAAACTGGAAGAAGGTAAGTTAATGATCAGAGCACTTGTTTAGTTTTACAAGTCTCACCTGTTCAAGCCTTTATATTACACGACATATCGAGGAGCTGAGGAAGGCATTTTAATAGCTTCCCTTTGACTTAATTTCATTTTGAGGAGGAGGACCAGGCTGCACGAGTAGGACGGGTAGCATGCAAAAAATGTTATTGTGGCTTAAAGACTGCATGACTTTAAGTGCACTCACAGCTGCTGTAGGATAATGGTTTCTAAATACAAGAGGTGGCATGAAAACTTCAATATTTCTAGCTTTACAGGTTACAGCCGTGCACCTTCTTCACGTTTATTGTCACCATTTCAGCAACAGCTGATGGAAATGTGTCTTGGCGTGCTCACAAATACCACAAGAGGCATCCAACGGCACACAAGACACCACAAGATGATACCAGTTACAAGTGGATGTAACAGATCAACCCTTAATAGTGCAGTGTGTCAGCGCACATGTGCTTAAAGTGGCCTTTAGTGCAGTGAAGTACAGTCCACGTCCACAGTGCAAAACCCTCTGTTCATTTTGCAAATGCGTGATGCATGTGCATGAGTTTCAGTGCATATATTCAGACCCTGTCTGTTATCATGATAAGTTTTATTAAACATTTTAAAAGTTTATCATAAAGTGTATTAATGAGATATCTTAAAATCCTGCTACTGACTTAAAAGATTGATTTCCTCGGCACCAATGATATATATACATTTTATTATTATTATTATTTTTGTGTGTCTGTGTGTTCTTCCTCAGTTGGGATCGAGGTAGACGGGGATATAAGCGACAGTGATGGTGAGTGAATAAAACAGAGTTGAGAGCCTAATTAAATGCCCAGAATGTTAAAAATGTGTTTTCCATAGATGGTGGCGCCCAGAGGAGACCGAACAGGAGGCAAGCAGGAGGAAGAGGAGGGGCAAAGGGACGAGGACGAGGCAGAAAACCTGCCAGTGAGGATGAGGACGATGAGGAGGAAGATGAAGCTCCCAGAGGGCGCCGGGGACCAAACAAGAAGAAGCCGGCCAAGAAACGCGGTGGTGATGATGAGGATGAGAGTGAGGATGAGGCTCCCAAGAGGAGGAGAGGGGCAGCGGCCAATAAGAAGAAAGGAGGCAAAGCCCAGGATAGTGATGAGGACGACAGTGATGATAACAAAGGAAAGAAGGGAAAGAAGGGAGGAGGGAAGAAAGGAAAGGAGGAAGAGGAGAGTAAGGGTAAGAAGGGTGATGCCAAAGGGAAAGGGAAGGACAAAGGCAAAGACAAGGATGATGACAAGGACAAGAAGAAGAAGAAGAAAAAGGATGACAGGTAGGCCAGAACTGAACCAGACCACCTCACTTCCTGTTTAATGCACATCCACACTGATGGGGTGCTTCAGATCATGTGTGCATGCTTTAAGATTATCACGAGGCTCCTCCGAATTCCTTTATGGTCCTTCGTGTGGGATCTGACTCCATCTGCCCTTTTTTTTCCAGTTCATCAGATTCCAGCTCTAACTCAAGCGAGGAGGAGGAGTCCATGTCGGAGGGAGAGATGGCCCGGCTGATGGAGGAGGTGGAGGAGAAGAAGAAACTCATCGCCAACATCAGGAATAAGCCGTGGAGGATGCAGCGGAGGCTCAAACTCCTAAAGTAATATCCTTTTTTTCACATTACAGAGGTTTTAGCATAAAATTAACTTGCCCTGGAATATCTGTGTTTTCAAAGCTGTTCAATTATATTCTCGTGAAGGTTTTTCCCATTTCTTCACAGGGAGGCTCAAGAATTTGTGGATAAGTTTGAAGGTGCTTTGGGGAAAGGGAAAGGCAGGAAGTGGTACGCCTACAAAGTGATGATGACAAAGGTTGGGCACGATATCCCAACTTGATCCTTTTGTGTGTATATGTGTGTGTGTGTAATGTCCTGTTTTTGTTTTCTTCTTTTGTTTTTTTAAATCTCAGAAATGGATCAAGTTTCAGAGGGATTTTGAGAATTTCAGAACAGCGTGCATCCCCTGGGAGAGGAAGATCAAAGAAGTGGAGAGTACGTGTTGCTCACAGCCTTCTGTGATAGAAGCCTCCTTGTGGACAGGTGCTGAAGCTAAAAATGCTCTCGTTGTCCCCAGGCCACTTTGGGTCATCCGTGGCGTCTTACTTCATCTTCCTGCGGTGGATGTACGGCATGAACCTCGTGCTTTTCGGCTTCACCTTTGGACTCGTGGTCCTCCCCGAGGTGACATCTCGCACTGTAGTCCTGTTTCTCAGGAAAATACATCCAGCAGCTCAGTCTGGGTGAAACTGGGTGAAACTGCGACATTACTTCACCATTCAAAAGCGGTGAAAATCAGTGGCATTATAAATCCAAACTGCCACTGTGGTTCAATCAGTGCCTGGCTCAGCTGGTTCTTTAAGATAAGCCGCAGACTTGGGAGAGGTTGGGCGATTGAGTTGCCCTCATGAGATGTATTTCTTCTCTTCATTTGTTTGTTTTGTTATCAGTGAGGATGATATAAAAGCCTTCTTGTGCACAAACTTATCATTGCTGGAAAGTCCAACCTGAACATTCAGCTATTCAATGCTGAAGTGTTTGCTGGGCGTAGCTGTTGGAATCTGGGGGCCTGTTGTCAGAGTGATATTTGAAATTAATTCAGAGTCTCCTTTTTTTAAAATCTTTCCAGGTCTTGATGGGTCTTCCCTATGGGTCTATCGCCAGGAAGACTGTACCCAGAGCAGAGCAGGACACTGCACAAGATTACTCCGTCCTCATGGACTTCAATGTGAGTTTAATATAAAATAAACAACTTTTGGTGCTTCATCAAAGCTGTTTCAGCCAAAGGGAAATCACTTTGAGTTGCACTGAAAATTCACTTTTCCTGCACGTCGGCAACCAAAAAAGGAGCTGAATTCTCTGAAGACTGAGGAAAGCTGATTCAGTATTTCCTTTATTAGCTCCTGGAGCAAACAAGGACAAGATAACTGAGAAGTGACACATTCGAACCACTGCTGTGTGTTCAGTCTCATCCCTGTAGATCACTGGCAAACCAATGCAAGAAGGATAAGCAAGAAAACATTAATGGCATCTCCTCCTTTCTCAGGGATACTGCAAATATTCGGTGCTGTTCTACGGATATTACAACAACCAGAGGACCATCGGCGTGCTGAAGTTCCGGTTACCTTTGTCCTACCTTATGGTCGGGATCGGCACCTTCGGCTACAGCCTGATGCTTGTGATCCGCACGTGAGCCTGCAGCACGGCACAGGAAGCTGCATTTATTGCCTTTTAGATGTTAACAGTTCAGACAAATGCAAGAAAAGAGAACCACTAACCCTGACCCCTCCACCACTAACCAGGCAACACAGACATATATTTATAGCTTGAGGTTAAGGTTTTGCCTAAAGTCATTAAGTTGTTTGGGAAAAATATCTCTTTACTTATAAATTATACCATAATTAGATCATTTAGAAACTGAAGATGAATTTGCAGATAGAAGAAAATTGGTTTGGATTAATCTGTCCTCACAATACATTTCTTTGTTTTCAGAATGGCCAAAAATGCTGATGTTGGTGGCGGAGACGGGGAGGAAGGAGACTTCACCTTCGCCTGGAAGATGTTCACCAGCTGGGATTACCTCATCGGCAATGCAGAGACCGCTGACAACAAGTACGCCTCCATCACCACCAGCTTCAAGGTAACCAGTGCAAACTTGACGCCTGTAAGATACTCAATATGTAATATTTACAATACACTGTACTGCTGCTTGCTTCAAGGGCACCTATTTAACAATGAAGTGACCCATCATTTTAACCTCTAAAATAGCTTTAAATAGTTACTTGAGGGTTGCTCATGATGAAAAAGTGCTCTACTGACTGTCGGTTCTCTACATGTTTTGATAAGAACAGGAGTCCATTGTGGATGAGCAGGAGAACCAGAAGGATGAGAACATTCACCTGCGCAGGTTCCTCAGAGTCCTTGCTAACTTCCTGATCACCTGTAGCCTTGGCGGCAGTGGGTACCTCATCTACTTTGTGGTCAAGAGGTCTCAGGACTTCGCCAACAGGGACGACCTCAGCTGGTATGAGAAGAATGAGGTAAAGATGGTCAGACTCAACAATGCTACAGTATGATGTCACTTCATCTCCCTGTTTATATAAAGTTGATGGTGATAAAACAACCAGTTTATGAAGCGTTTCAAACTGTTTGTTCAGTTGGAGATCATCATGTCTCTGCTGGGCCTGGTGTGTCCACCTTTGTTTGAGACCATCGCCGAGCTTGAGGACTACCACCCTCGAATCGCCCTCAAATGGCAGCTGGGACGTATCTTTGCTCTCTTCCTGGGGAACCTCTACACCTTTCTGTTTGCCCTGTTTGATGAGGTCAACACCAAGGTATGGCAGCTGTGTGAGCTTCTGTCTGTCCTGTTTGGCCACAGTGTCACAGTGTCATTTTACCATGGCGACCTACAGCCGTGTAGTTATATTTTGGGAGAGGTACACATCAGGTTACGTGGTAGGTCACCGCGTAGGGTTTCGAAGGGATTTCTGGTTACGTACGTAGGACTAAATAAGAACCAGGAATAAGAAATGCTAAAATCGTAATAAATAAAAGCCACTGTGAATACTGTGACTTCCTGTGGTTGGCATTATTATGGTAAGAACTAAGCCATCTGAGATGTTTAGTTGATGCATCTATGGTATGAATGTAAAAACCCTAGGTTACATCGTTCTTGAGCTGTTGCGTTCACATCATGTTCACAAAACCTGACCTTTAACCTTCACCTTGAGGTCAAGGTTGCTGAGATTCGAACTCATCCGAGCTTTTTAGTAGCTGCATCTGTGGTGTGAATATGAGCATCCTACCTCACATCATTCTCGAGTTATTGTGTTCACAAGCTTTTCAGAAAAGCTTGACCTCTGATTTTTGGCAAAAATGTATTCAGGTGATCTGTGCTTCAAATGACTGTTTATCCTCTTTGTTCTCCTCAGCTGGAGGAAGAGCAGTCCATCAAGAATGCCTCCATCTGGGCCATGAAGGAGTACTACGCCAACTACTCACGTCTGGTGAATGACTCGGATGCCACCCCGCCTCCAATGAACCCGGCTGATGTCATTAGAGGACCCTGCTGGGAGACTGCAGTCGGCATTGTAAAGAAAACTTATTGTTCATAAATGTCTTGATTACAACACAGACCAAAACCATTTATTGCAAGTCTTCAGAAAACATCAAGTACTCCGAATCTGATAGAAAGCAAGTGTTCTTCAAACCACTGGTGCTCATGGAACAGAATTAGAGTATAAAGGAAAGTGGAAGGACTGCAAAAAAAAAACTAGGCCCCAAAACTTCAGGCAGGGTTGGAAAATCACCCTGAGAAAGAGACACATTTGTACATAAATTGGAAAATTATGGAATTTCCCAAACGGAGTTCATATTTTAATGCACCACATGTGGCTATTTTAACTCTTAACCTACACCGGGGGACTACTGGATTTTCTGAAAAGGCATGAATTTTTGTGTAAATGTGCTGTTCCAGGAGTTTGTGAAGCTGACAGTGTCAGACATCCAGGTGTCCTACCTGACCATCCTGATCGGTGACTTCGCTCGCGCTGTCATTGTCCGTTTCCTCAACTACTGCTGGTGCTGGGACCTGGAGGCCGGATTTGTAAGTCTCTTAATTAAAGTTATGGAAACAGTAAATAGCTCCTTCATACCTGTGTACACTGTAATGTGCTGTGCAAAGGAATGGGCCTTTCACACACATACTTTGGCAGTGACAACAACAAAATCATTATGCTACATGGTAACTAATAATAAAACAACACAAATTTAAAGCAGTTCAGCACCACGGATAGCGATCGGATCATTTTGACACCCACTTTACCTTATTCTCTCTCCCATTTGGGCCCCCTCTAGGCCCGGGCTGGGGGTGTGTCTTCAGTTTAAAGTTAAAACAATACAATTCAATACAAAATAATGTAGCATAGACAGTAAAATATAAAATATGTATTTAAAATAATAAATCAGTGACAGACTGAGTATTTAAAACACTAAATAAAGGAGAGCTTAAGCAGAAACAGTCTGACAGAATCACAAACATGTGGCGGTTTTCTATATTTTAAGGCTAATAAATGTGATGGACTTGAGTGGTTTTAATTGCAGTCTAAGCAGATGTGAAATCCAGATAACTGCAGCCACCAGCCTGCTTGACTGAATGTGACAAAGTGTGGAACTAATTACTGTCTCTGATCACTTTCAGCCATCATACGCTGAGTTTGACATCAGTGGAAATGTTCTTGGATTGGTCTTCAATCAAGGCATGATTTGGTACAAACTCATTGATCTGCAGTCCTTATAATTATGACACCACTCATTAAAGCTTCCAACTGAAGCTGAGGAACTATGTAATTATTGTGCCTTATGTTCCTCCTCAGTGTTTTATAGTTTGACCTCATTCTCGTATTTAACACCTGATCAAGAACGATCGATCCCCTTTGATTTCAGGATGGGCGCCTTTTACGCTCCGGGACTGGTGGGCATCAATGTGCTCCGCCTCCTCAGCTCCATGTACTACCAGTGTTGGGCTGTGATGGCCACCAATGTCCCCCATGAGAGAGTCTTCAAGGCCTCCAAGTCCAACAACTTCTACATGGGTTTGCTGCTCCTCGTCCTCTTCCTCAGCCTGCTACCCGTCGTCTACACCATTATGACACTGCCGCCCTCGTTTGACTGTGGACCTTTCAGGTGATAACACGCACATAAATTAATCTGAATATGAGATGCATGAAGTGATTTGCTAATATGAAACACCTAGTGAGTTGTTGTTTGCAGTGGGAAACAAAAGATGTTTGATGTGATCATGGAGACGATTGACCTGGACCTGCCGGCCTTTCTGGGGACGCTCTTTAGCTATGCAGCTAACCCCGGGCTCATCATACCTGCTGTGCTCCTCATGGTGTGAGTGCAGATACACACATACACACACACACGTGCATCATTTCAGATTTTCAGTTTTGAAATTTCAATCTTATATTTTAAAATTGAACAATAGAAACACTCTTTTACAGACTGGCCATCTATTACTTGAACTCAGTATCTGAGGCCTACAAAAACTCCAATGTAGAGCTGAAGAAGAAGATGAAGCTGGTGCGTAAAAATGTCCACAGTTGGGCGGATGTTGCTGCAGGGCTGAGAACTGTTGAAACTATATAATTATTTACTACTTTACCTTGAATGTAGCACTGCTTGGACTAATAATTGTTGAGCAAAATTTATTCCATTATTGTGTGCCATAGGAGCTCCCGAACTATCACTGCCTAACTCCATCTCTCCATCCAGGCTCGCGATGAGGAGAAGAATCGCAGGAACAACGCAGACACCACCAACCAGGTCATGAAGGACCTGGAGGACCTGCTGCCGAACCGATCCCTCATTCCTCCTGCTCTACCAGAACCTGGTCAGAGTTACATCCTAACTAGAGCTTTCATTTCCAAAGTAACGTGACTAGACTGCAAACTGGACTGTAACCATTTCTCTCTCTGAACAGAAAAACCACCGGAGCCAGAACTGAAACCAACAAAGACAAAGCCCGGGTCAGCCGGTAAAGGTGTTAACCTGCAGAAGGATGTGTCGTTGGCATCACCCAACCCTCATGCTCGAGGGCCGGTGAGCAGGCCACCTGGACCGAGAGGAGCCGGACCGGGTCGAGGCCGTGGCAGAGGAGGACCTCCTCCTAGATAACAGTGTGAGAAACTGATGTTCCTGTAGGCCGTTTTCATTCCTCATTCTTTCTTAATTTCATAGAAGACATTAGGAATTCCTCCTCATTAGGTCTTAAAATAGATTTTATTCCATCAACACCAGTTTGATGTCTACTGAAGATCATTTTTAGACATTTTTATCCCATAAACTGTAACCTGCACTACAGTTAATCTATGTTTTTGCTCTGTGGGTAAAGTGCAACCATGTTTAGCCATTTTAGGCAAATGCATATATTTTATGCACATATATGACCCAGGTGAGATATGTGATAGCTTCTGTCTAAACCTGGTGTGTCTCATATTGCAGGGTTGGTCTCGTTTCTAGATGATATTAATACGAGGAAAAGGAGAGAGGAAAGCTTGTCCTGTAATAATAATAAAAGTCATAGCAAACAAGCTAAAGATCACAGTGAGTTAATAGTGGATGAGAGGGTCACACCATGTTCAGGAAGTCTTTCTGTCACAAAGCCTTTAAGGCTCATGTTCCCCATGTTGAAATGTCATTTGCAATGATTGTACTGGAGCAACATTCATTATCATGCTGCAACATCAATGCCAACAGACCAATATCGACTTATTCACAGTAATTTAAAAAAACTATATACATACACATATATCACTGAAGTTTACTCATAGACTGTATATAAAAGATGGATGTCCCATCTTGCATTTTTAAAACAGATGTGGTGAGACACAAATAAATATGATTGGCTGGAAAATTATAATATTAAACACTTGTGCGTGCAGTTTAAAGGGCACAAACTGTTAAACTGTTAATAGATAGCCACATTAATCGTCACTGATTTCCTTTCTTTATGTTGACAAAATAAAAAATATATACCTGTGGTTTATTGTGATGATTTTGAAGATGATCAACCTGCCACCTCAATGTGCATTCATGTACTGAAGGTAATCACAGTGTGTGGTCACATCCTGACTTTGTTTTAACTGTATGAGACTGACTTTGCAATAAAATTCTTTTAATAACATCTGCAACATATTAGCTTACTTTATCTTTGATTTTCATTGTAAATGATTCTCATGTAGATTAACAGTAAAGCCAGAAGAACTGCCGCGGTTCTCATAGCTTTGTATATTATACAAAATCTAATGTTTTGTACTGTTACTGTGATAATACCAAAGCCTTCATTACAGTAAGCACACTTGCCAGTTCTGCTACAGTCACTATAATAATAAGATGACCTGAATTACAGTACATATGAGTATTTACTGCATTTTACTGTAGACTGCTGGTAGCAGATCTCCTACATTATGTTACTGTTATAATAATATGCCCTTTTGTCAGGATTCGGGGCAGGCTGGGTGGGTTTTTTTTTCCGTTCTCCTCTTCCAGGTGACTTTTGGGCAGCTCCTTCCCTGCCACCGACCTTGGATGGAGCGTCTTTCTTGGGCTCACTCTCCCCGACACCTGCAGGTCATTATAACCGGCTGCGACTGATTTTCTTCCACATCATACTATCCCTATGATGAATCTCAGAAGAGTGCAGTATTTCCTTTATTTTATGGTAACATACCAACAGTCTGTTTTTTATAGTTCTCCTACTGTTATCTGTTTTATAAAATTAGCACAAAAATAAGGAAATTTGTTTGGTTCATTGTTTCTTTGTTGTAATGATGCTTCCTGACAGTAATTATTAAACCATTAGAAAGCTGTTTATTTCCTCTTCAATGGTGCCACATTTGTAAGGAAAATGCATGTGTGGGTTGAGAAGCAGAGCTGAGTAATTAAACACAAATTTCCTTACTTTGTTACCATACATGCCCTGAATTACTGTATTTCCTTCAATTTTCCTTTAAAATATGGACTAAATTCACTTTTATGTTGTGATTTATTTGTGCGCATGTGCAATTTGAGCCATAGTTTAACCAAAGAGTTGCCCAACCAGTCAGAGAGGTGTGTGAATCTGTCACCTCAAAGGTATTTGGAAGTAGGACGTGGTTGGCTGAGCCTCTGATGGGTGGAGATGCTGCTGCTGCTGCTGGAATGAGCTAAAGACTACAACAGCTACAGGCTGGGGTGCGAGGAGAGTCTTCAGCAGCACAGGTGAGGAGCTTTTCCTGGATATGTAAAACACTTAACAAGTAAAACAGGAGTCCACCCAGGGGCAGGCAAGGTGGGGAAGGACGCAGGAAAAGGTAACTTTGCAAAGAACGTGATAATGAGGACAGTTAAACCACAGAATAAGGAAGGAAGAGTCAGAAATAGAAAGGAATTAGAAGGCAGTTGCAGAACTGCTGCTGAAGAAGAATAGGCACTGAGAGAGGCCTGAAATGGGGGCTGCAGTATGCTTGTGGAAGAGCATTGTGGAGACTTTGATTACTGTGATGAGCTGCAGTTTGTTTGGCTCCTCCCTGCTGCCAACAATCACAGGTGGACAAACAGAATGAGATGGAAAGGGAGCGCCACAGGTGCCACATTTTACACCTTTGCCCTCTTTTTTTTTTTAATTCTTTACAGGTGAGATCTTGTTTCTGGTTTTAAATCTCTCAGCCAAGCAAAAATGCCATTCTTCGACCGTCTGAAGGACATTTTCTCCCGTGACCGAGATTCTGATCATGACACTGTCAAAGTGAGTCATATTGTGAGGACGTTGCACCTGGAAAAACTCTTGCACCTGAATCTGCTTACTTAAGTATTTGACTTTCATACGAAATTTATTGGCTGGAAAGTAAAAAAACGTCTTAATCGTCTAGGTGAAGGATAAGGAGAAACCCAAGTATTATGGAACAGTCGTGCCATATCCATACTTCAATCCCAGCAGTGATGCTGCAGTCCTTCGGAGTGCCATTGAAAGTAAAGGTGTGTGTATATGTGCGCACTCATGTTAATTAATTTTTATCCAGATGATGTGACGTTTTAAAGTTGGAAAATAACCCAAAGCAAATGTTTATTGCCATTTTGAAAGGGATGCAAGGCAATCTGCTCCTTTTTGTTTTGAATGATGTTGATTTTAAAAGTACGACTTGTCACCCCAACAGGAGTGGACGAGGATGTGATCGTTACAGTCCTGGTGAAGAGAAGCAATGAGCAGAGGCAAAAGATCAAAGAAGTCTATCAAATGGAGAATGGGAAGGTGAGTAATTAATAAGCTTGAAAACAGTCCAAATTAAAGGTAAAGTACTGGAAAAACTTCTCCTCACCTTCATCTTCAGAGAGACTTTGGTGCATCCAGATGGCGATAAAATGGAGAGAAGCTGGAATCAGTCTGTCAGGCTGCAACTGAATGGGGTCAAATTGGCAGTTGCATGCAATCTGTTTGAGGCAATTAACTGTGATAAACTGGTGGAAAAAGGCAAATCTGTCACCGTCTACATGCACAGAAATTCACATTAAATGCTTGTATTCAGAGTCCAGCCAGAGCTTCATAGATATGAAACAGAAATTCCTCAAACAGTGATGTAGTTTCTGCAGGATGACAACTTAATCGTGACGACATGGGCCCTCGGGCACCTTGCTTTCCTACAGAACACAATCAGCAGGCAGCTTTCTGAGTCGAGTCGCCCATCTCAGAGCAACACATTGCAGACAAGTTGCACTCATCTGTGCAGACTGACTGAGACTGATTGCAACATTCTAGCAATCTGTCTACATTCATAAATTATACAGCAAAATCTTGCAAACCTTCACCAATCAGTCTGAGAGCGAGTGCAGCCAGTCTGAGTTGGACTGTGACTGTCAGGTTGCCTCCCACCAGGTGCACTGCAATTGAAATGGTTGTCTAGAGGCTTGAGGTTTTGAGAAATTTACCACCACTGCTTGCAATCTGTTATTGCATGTGAGAAAATTCAGTGCAGTCACCGGACATCCATGTGATTGAGCCATAATAAGTCAGAGTTGGCGTAGCACGTTTTCACATCATGGCTGATACGCTGAACAGCAGTCCTGCATGCAGATCATTGCTGTGTTTTGCAGAAGCTGGATGAAGATCTGAAATCAGTTCTGAGAACAGAGTTAAAGGAAATCTGTCTGACGCTGCTCATGGCACCAGGTCACTTTGATGCCTACCAGCTGAGGAAAGCCACAAAGGTAAATATCTGTGCCTTTCATTTAATTTATTGAACAATGTTAGGTTTTCTGCTCCTTCATCTCTATATTATTTTGATCATGATTAAGATGTTATGTAAGTGGAGTATGTTTATAATTTAAGTTTTTATTCTATGAGCTGAACCAAATGGTCATCCCAGATTTGCCAGCGGGTTAAAAAGCTGCCAGGGCCACTTGTAATAGGCCTCCTGTGGCTTGTAGGTCTGAACCAAATTCATTCTGATTTAAGGGTTTGGATTTGAAGGGAACTTTTGTCATTATTTGCTGTGTGTCAGGTTGTGCCAGATGGAGCCTTAACGGGAAACACAGCGAATGCGGGATAAACTGAAACTCCTGGGATCAAAATAAATAATCATTACAAACAGAAACACAACAACAAAGAATACAAACATGGTGAAACCAAACAGAGGACCAACAAGGAGACAAACTCAAAATACTATAAACAATAAGTCCTTCTCAAAGAAATCATTTTACTCAGACTTTTGTGGGTTAGACGTTGGGGCCGAGACAATCTTAAGCCACAGTTAAAGAAAGTCAAACACACTGATCACTCCAAGTGCCTCTAATTTGTAATTCTGTTTGAGGGACCCTTGAATAAAATGACAGTTTTCTTACTCTTTCAGTTCTGTTGTTTGGTTTATTCGACAGGGTTTGGGCACAGACGAGGAAGTCCTGACTGAGATTTTGGCAACAAGAACAAATCGAGAGATTCAAGGGTTCCACAGGGCGTTTAACGAAGGTTTTCACAGTCATGTGATATCGCACTGTTGTAGTTTGGGCTTAATCCTTGCTGACTTACTCTGACTTACTGCAGTCAGACTGGACCACCGTATTGGTGTAAACTGTTACTTCTGAAATGTTCCTGATCCCTCAGAGTACAAAACCGATCTGGAGAAAGTTATTAGGAGTGAGACCAGCGGCAACTACACGAACATCCTCCTGGCCCTGCTAAGTGCAAACAGAGATGAGCACACTGACGTCGATCGGGATCTTGTTGCGAAGGACACACAGGTAACGTCATGAAAATGAAATATTAAACAATATTTTTGTCAAATCGTTTTGAAAATTCTATCGTAAGTTCTCTGAAATGTAGCGACCAGTTGTTGGCATTATGTGAAGTCTGTCATTTTGAATATTATTAGCATCGAATCCGCTGTCGTGCTTTTGCGTCTGTAGATGCTGGTGAAGTTATGTGAGAAAGGCAACAAATTCGACGTGCACACCTTCACTGACCTTATGACCAAGCGCAGCTATCCGCACCTCAGTAAAGGTGAGCTCGTAAAGTGTGAAGACTTCTTTGTTGTTGGGTTTGACTCATTAAACATAACACACACCTGGAGAAACAGGTGGAACCGCACTCATGACAATCAGGAGGCAGAACACACCCAGCAGTGTGGGAACAATACAGCCAGTCTGGTTTAAATATGAATGATGGGTTCTGTTGAGTTTCTATCTGCAGTGAAGGTCACAGAACGTTTCCTTGAGCTACAGCTGTGGTCAGAAGTTTACATACACTCACTGTGAGCATGAACACTGTGGTAGTTTTGAGCTTTAACGATTTCTTTGAACTGGAAGCATTACACAGCACACATCTTTACTGACTTTAAAACAAGCTCGAGGTGCAAAGTCTGAATTTATTAAACCTGTATTTTAAGCGTAGTCATATTTTCAATAGGGTTGAGGTCTGGGCTTTGGTAAGGCGATTCCAGAAGATTGTTAGCCTGCTTTATCTACTCCAGGTTTGTGTGTTTGGGATCATTGTCCTGTTGGAACACTCGATTGAAGCCCTCTACGTTGTGCAATATATCAGTACCACTGGCAGCAGAACAGGCCCAGAGCATGATGCTACCACCACCATGCTGAGCAGCTGGTGCAGTGTTCTTGAGTTTGAAAGCCTCGCCTTTACTCCTGTTGTTGTGGCCCAAAAGCATTATGAAATCTGGATTTTTGTCTATTTTGAAAGTGCTTTTGAATTTCCTTGACCACTGAGGACATTTACTGGTTACCCTCAACTGGAGGGTCATTTGGTTTCAGTGTACTAACCCAGAATTACGTCTTTGTCTGTTTACCTGTTAGTATTGGAGGCATATGGCAAGCAAGCAGACGTCAAATTGCCCACCGTGCTGAAACACGAGCTGAAAGGAGACACTGAAGAGTGTCTTATCGACCTTGGTAGGTTGATTATGTTATTATCAGTTTATCTTGTTTTAATTATTTGGTCATGTGGGTGGGGTGGGATCAAAGGTCAGGTGAGCAAAAAGATTCATCCTCTTGGGAGTAACTTGTAACTGTTTCTCTCTTTGATGTGTAGCAAAATTTGCCTGGAACACACCGGCTGTCTTTGCTCAGAAGCTTGTTAAGGCTCTAGAGGTGTGTATGAATATGTTTTTGCTGTGTGTGTGTGTGTGTGTTCATTCACATAAATGCACACTGATATAATTTAAAGGGAACCTTCAAATCTGAAAGTAATTTCACTTTTTATGGAGTAACACTTCACTTAAAAAGTAATTCATTTTAAAGGCAACGAATGCCAGAAGGGCCAGTTACAGTTATAGATCAATATAAGGTCGATATAAAGAGCTCTACTTACTTTATACAATCACATTATGTGTAGAAATGTCACAATGACTGGCTGAGTCGAGCATTTTGCCTTAGGAATGCTTAAGAGTACTTCTATACACTATTTACACAGTTTTAGCAGACAGTGATCCTGTGCCCCTCCACGGTTATAGAAACACTGGGTTAAGTTGTTGGAGTGAGTCAACCTTT
>VOQJ01027885.1:22132-37194 GCA_015052665.1 Apistogramma diplotaenia | reverse complement strand
AATTTGTTAATTACTTAAATGTTTTAATAAGATGCACTGCTGTGGTGATGCTAACATAGCCGGTGGGGAAAATGTTAAATAGTTATAAAGTTTTCTTCAATCCAAATCAGTTGCTTTAATCATAAGTAATAATTTATTGTTTTTGTTCCTTTCCTCTGTGAGCTGCAAATGGGCATGTTATGACAAACGAGCCAATGAATGTGGAAAACAATATATTTCTGATTTTTTTTAATGTATAATTTCTAAATATTTCTAAATTAGAAATTCTAACTTTCTAAATAAAGATTTAAAAGGAAAAAAAAGCTTCTCCGGCACAGAGCTCCTATCTGCGCAGGCGCAACGCTTACGCGTACATACACGTGACGTGGACCTTTACCGTGTCCGGAAGTGCCGTAGCGGTAGGGGCTCCTCCGGTATTCGATTTTCTTTATCCCGTAATTTCAGAGTCTCCCGCTTATTACGGCCAGTTCAGACTAATAACTTCAGTGGCTTACTTTGACCAGGTGTGCACATGTGTGTGTGTCACGTGAGCCGTACGCAGAGGACGTGACGCCGCTGAAAACTTTGGGGAAAAGTGGCTTAGTTAGCCAGCTAACAGGCTAACAAGGCTACCAGCTGATTGTAGTTCCCACGTTAGGCAGTGACGGGAGAATGTATACGAAGCAGGGGAAGCCTGCTTATTTTCTCCGGCGGTAAACAGATTGCACAGTGACCTGTCTCTCCTGCTAGCGGCGATGTAAAGGATGCACCGGGAATATCAATAACTCTCAGCGGACTTGAGCTGGTGGGTTTGGGGCGGGGGGCTTGAAAATGGAAGAAAAATACAGCAGCAACGTGCTCTCAGGGGGCCAGCTGGGTATGGTCGAAGTGCCCGATTCCAGGTAACGTTCCCTGCCTTATAAACTGTCAAATTGATCTGTTGTAACTGTAATTATCTCACCGAGGGCGTCAGGTCTGATCACAGCTCTGCAGTCCATATGTCAGCCTTTCTGAATATTAGTCTATAAAATTTCCACAGCTGTATGCACTTTGCCCACAGCCAGAACGAGTGTAGATGCTTCTTGTTTTTCCTCCATCACCCACAGCTTCTATGATATATAGTCTGGTCTTTCTTTGTACAGGTTAACCAGGTACATTATTCTACTGGTCATCTCAAAGGTCCTCAAAGCTCTTGGGATCTTTGAATCATACGACATCCTCAAAGTGGTTCACATAGTTCAGTTCATCTTCATACTAAAATTAGGGTAAGTACTCCTCATGTTTGGTTTATGCATTATTTTTAATTAAGGCTTCTCGGCTATTATGGTTAAAATCTTAATTACAGTTGTCTTGGTCAGTTGTTGTTGACTTTGCAAGCATCACACACTCTATGACCTCTAACTTCAACCGAAAAACCAAATATAGGAGCGATGGATAAATATTTACAGCCAGTTTTCTTGACTTGAGTTGAAGTGAACATGCCGCAGCCTGCAGTGAGTGAGTCTGAGCTTTTCGGGAGAGTTAGAAGCCACGATTTGATTTTTCACCAAGCTTTTTTGATTCCTTTCATTTTCAGGAGTGCGGTGTTTCTGCTTCTTTTTCAAAAGCCATTTTCATCTGGAAAAATCATCTCAAAACGACAGGTTTGTTGGACTTTTCCTCTTAACTTTCCCAGCTTTCCAGACTCAGATTATCCCGACCTTTTCACCTTTGTTGATTGAAAATATGAGTGCTTGTTTCTGGTAGCTTTTCTTTTTAAATGCACTGTTTAAGATATTTTAAGTTTGACCTTTAGAATTAAAACTCCATCTTGTACATTGTGCTGATGTCCTCATTGGTGCAGTATTGATTCATGTGTTTTCTTTGCAGTGGATAAAGTTGTTAAAGCACGCTATTTTCAGCTGTGTCATATCCCTCCTGGGCTTCTTCGGCCTAACTCTCTGTGGACCTCTTAGGTAAGAAGTAAACAGCAGTCAAATAAAGCTAAATGCTGCTAGTTGCTATTTTGTAACCATCCCTGCCTCCTCCAAGTGTTTATGTGAGAATATCTTTGCGCCTGTGTTCAGGGATATAATTGAAAGTGTGTCTTTCACAGGACGTTGTTGCTGTTTGAGCACAGTGACGTGGTGGTCATTGCTCTTCTTGGCGTCCTCTTCACAAACTCAGGAGGGGGGCCATCCAAGGTAAGAGGCCACAGATTCACATGGCTGGTTTGAGATCAGAAAGTGCTTTTGGCATCAGTGTTATGGTGTTTTTGTTTCTTTTTCTGATGTTTGAAAAGCACAAACTGAGCTGTTTATTTCCTCATCTGTGAAAGGAAACAAAATATGGGAACAACAAAAGCTAAAAGTTTAATTATTGTAAAGAATGTAAGTGATTGAAGTCTGACTGTGTGGTGGAGGTTTGTAATGTGCATTTCTGCTCACTGGCCTGTGTGCAGACCAGAGGTGCTGCATTCTTCGTCATCGCCGTCATCTGCCTGCTCCTCTTTGACAACGATGATCTCATGGCGAAGATGGCCGAGCACCGTATCCTTTGATCCTCAGTCTGTTTTCACTCGTTTGATTGTTCCCTGTGTTATGTGCTGTGTTTGCCTTGATTCACCTTGTAACCAGCTGAAGGACACCATGACAGCGCTCTCACTCACTTCCTGCACACTGTGATTTCACTTCTCGGGGTAGCAGATCACAAAGTGAGCTAAGCTCCTGTTCTTTCCTTTTTAAAGTATATGATATTTGCTAACAGGAAAATCAAAATGTCAACATAAAACTAAAAGTATCTTAAATCAATAATTGTTACATTGAGTGAATCGTTCTGTAGTTCCAACTTTATATGCAACAAATATATTGTCATACATTTATCTTTATGGGCATTTGTTCCTCTGCTTCCTGTCAGGGTGGTGTTGTGTTGCTGGTGGTCTCCCTGTGTCTGAAGGTCGGCTTCCACACGGCCTCCAGGAAGCTGTCGGTGGAGATCGGTGGTGCTAAACGTCTCTATGCCCTCGACAACCTGGTTTCTGCCGTGGTGCTGCTCCCCTGGGTTATAGTGCTCTCTGCGACCACAGAAGTAACTGCTCAGACCACATGATGAAATGAGGCATGCAGGTTTGTTCAGCTTTGAGTGTTGTAAATTGACGGGTCTCATCTCCGTCCCAGAGCAAAGTGGAATCGTGGTCCTCTCTCGTCCTGCCTTTCGGGATGATCATCTTCGCCGTCATGATCCTGGAGTTTTACGTCGAGGCCATCTGCACGTCCAAGATGGAGACGCCGAGGTGCGCCTGCTATGGCGCCATGGCCCTTTTCCTCAGCGCACTGCTGCTGGCCAACTTCTGGACTCACCCGCTGACCGACCAGCTGCGCTCCATGAGCAAACCTCCACAGCGGGGCAGCACAGAGCACGTGCTTTCCGGCGGGGTGCTCGTCAGCGCCATCTTCTTCATTATGTGTGAGTAACAGTAACAGCTTTGAAACGCCTAGCTAGTTGTCTTTGTATTTTCCATTAAAAAACGAAGCACAGTCCGCAGTGGCAGTGGGGTCTGGGTGGAGGATGTCTGTGCATGCAGTCAAATATAATCAAAATAAAAAAACAGACTTTTGAAACTTTGAACTAATTGAAACTATTTTGTGAGCTTGTGGAACTAAAAGAAAAGAAAAAAGATGTTTTCGATTTTTTAAAATTATTATTTTGGGAAAATTTGTTGCCTTATGGACTTTTTTTTTGTTTATTGAAACTTCAGATGTCTACGAGACTGTGAGTCGGCTACTTTCAGAAAGTTGTATATGCGCTCCATGATGCAATGCTTCGAAAGACTAAACATTTTCATACAATAAAGACTAAGCTGAAATGAGCAAATCTGCTGCGGACTGAAACTTACAAATAAAATCGAATCAGAAAATACAAAACTGTATTTGCACTGAGACATGCACCTCTCTGCTCTTCCTCCCCCCTCAACAGCATCCAGTATTCTCTCGTCTCCGTCAAAGAAAGGCCAGAAGGGAACCCTGGTGGGTTACTCCCCTGAAGGGACACCCCTCTACAATTTCATGGGTGACGCTCTGCAGCACACCTCTCAGTCCCTCCCACGGTTCATCAAAGACTCCCTGAAACAGATCCTGGAGGAGTACGACTCCAGACAGATCTTCTACTTCCTGTGTCTCAACCTGGTACGTAGTGCGTGGAAGAGAGAACTCAAACCTGCCGGGGAGCGATTTCCTGCTGAAGCATAAATCCTCACTCGTACTGTGCTTGTATTAGATGGTGAAGACATTTCAAGCTGTTGCAGGGCTTGTGCTGTCTCTGCTTCAGCCTGCGTGCTCTGCAGATATGTCACATGTTGTTGCTCTGCCTTTCTTCAGGCTTTCACCTTTGTGGAGCTGTTTTATGGCGTCTGGACCAACAGCCTGGGCCTCATCTCCGACGGTTTCCACATGCTGTTCGACTGCTCGGCTTTGGTCCTCGGCCTGTTTGCTGCTCTCATGACCCGCTGGAAAGCCACCAGGATCTTCTCCTACGGGTAAAATCCATCAAGACTCGTCATGAAATGAAAGAATATCACCTCCAGCTGGATTCTTAATGAGCTGAGTGCTTTGTTGTTTTGCAGGTTCGGCCGCGTTGAAATACTTTCCGGATTCATCAACGGCCTGTTCCTGATGGTCATCGCTTTCTTTGTCTTTGTGGAGTCGATCACCCGCTTGTTGGATCCTCCTAACATAAACACAGACATGCTGACTGTGAGTGAAGGCATCCAACATGTGGATGTATTTTATATGAATTCTATCCACTGATCAAGCGTAACGTTATGACCACCTGCCTAATGTTGTGAAAGCGGCCCTGACCCATCGAGGCATGGACTCCACTGGACCCCTGGAGGTGTTCTGTGGTATCTGCACCAAGATGTTCGAGGCCACAGTTCCCATGGAGGAGTGTGTATGGTCCTACAGCAGTGCTTAGCTAGGCCGTACGTGCCAAAGTAACATCCACATGACAGGAACCAAGGTTTCCCAGTAGACCAATGCCCAAAGCATGACACTGCCTCTGCCGGCTTGCCTTTTTTCCCATAGTGCATCCTGTTGCCAGGGGCGATCAGGTAATGTTAAAGGAAACGCGATTCATCAGCCCACGACCCTGCCGCTGGTTTACCACTGACCAGTGCAGACCAGGAACTCCCCACAAGAGCTGCAGTTTTGGAGATGCTCTGACCCAGTCGTCCAGCCGTCACACATTCCTCAAACTCGCTACAATCCCATTTCTCCTCCTAACACCTCAACTTTGAGGGCAGCATGTTCACCTGCTCCCTGAGATATCCCATCAACTAACAGCAGCCATGATGAGTGATCACAGTGTTATGTTTGATCAGTGAAAATCATGCTTTTGATTATTTCCTGCTTGCATTTTGTATTTGGGCTCATTTTACACCGATGGAGCAATGAACGTCTTTTCCACTTATTCACATTTAAATGTATAATGAACATCTGCAGGTTTATTATACGTCGGGTCCGACCTGTGTTTTTCATCCTCTGCAGCCGGTCTCGGTTGGAGGTTTACTCGTCAACCTGGTGGGGATCTGCGCTTTCAGCCACGCTCATTCCCACGGTGGCAAAAGCTGCTCATCGCACGACCACGGTCACTCGCACCACGGGCACTCCCACAGCGAGCACAGCCACGGCGGCCACGGACACTCGCACGGAGGTCACGGGCACGGCGGCCACGGACACTCCCACGGCGGCCACGGACACTCCCACGGCTCCGGGGGCATGAACGCCAACATGAGAGGTGTGTGTGTGTGTGTGTGTGTGTGTGTGTGTGTGTGTGTGTGTGTGGTGTGTGGAGAGAAACATCCAGCCAGATAAAGTCACCCTTTCCCCTTCTTCCCTGCAGGTGTTTTTCTCCATGTCTTGGCTGACACTCTGGGCAGCGTTGGTGTGATCATCTCCACCATCCTCATCCGTCAGTTCGGTTGGTTGATCGCCGACCCCATTTGCTCCCTCTTCATCGCCACTCTCATTTTTCTGAGCGTCATCCCTCTGCTGAAGGACGCCTGTGAGGTTCTTCTCCTGCGGACGCCCCCGGAGCACGAGAAGGACCTGAACGGTGCGCTGGAGAAGGTCAGGAGGAGGGAGCTGCTCACGATTTCTTTGATAGCTTGGAAAAGTTCTTCCTGCCTGTTTTAACTGCTGTGCCACTGTGAGGTCATTGTTCACATTGCGAGCAGTAACTTAGGCTTGTTCTTGTGGACGTACACGACGGGAGAGGAGTTTCCTGACTCTGATTCTCCTGTTTCAGATTGAGAAAATTGAAGGAGTTTTGTCGTACAGAGACCCTCATTTCTGGAGGCATTCGGCCAACATGATCGCTGGGACCATCCACCTCCAGGTCATGTCTGACGTGGTGGAGCAGAGGATCATTCAGCAGGTTTTCTGATATTACACTTTGACCTTTCTTTGTAAAATCAGGCAGCTGTCTTGTCCGTGTTTCGATTGGTCAGATGCTGCAAACTCAGCTTTGTAATTTCAAAAGATAATCTTGCCATTCTTACATGTAGACGTGGTTTCCTTAATCTTAATTCATGCTAAAGAGCTGGATTGTTTAGCTCGCAGTCTGTTGTTGCTGTTGTTGCGTAACCTTCACTGAACCTCTGCTAGATGGAGGCCGTATGTGTGATAACTTGTTAGACATGCTTATGCTTTTATCATAAATTATTCTGTGGTCAAAAAACGTGTTTAGCTCAGTGCTATCCATTATGAAGCAGCTGTGAGCCACTTAGTTAGAAAAGCTTATGAACAGGACGAATAACTTCATAATTCAGTAACTTAGTATCATTTAGAGGTTCCTCAGTTACATTTAGGCTCGACTTCTGGCTCTGAGTGATTTACGATGGCCGTGTCTCTCGCCTTCGGCAGGTGACCGGCGTTCTGAAAGAAGCTGGGGTGAACAACCTGTCGGTGCAGGTGGAGAAGGAGGCGTACTTCCAGCACATGTCAGGACTCAGCACCGGGTTCCACGAAGTTCTGGCGATGACGCAGCAGATGGAGTCCATGAAGTACCTGAACGACGGGACGTGCATCATGTAGTTTCCGTGATCGGGACCAAACCAAAAAAAAAAAGAAAGAAAATGAGTGTTTTTCATTGAAATGTACAGCGGTTTAAATAAATCTGAATATATTGCTTTTATTTTGCTGTCGTCTTTATTTACCTGATCTCATTGTTCAGGTTGACACTTTGCTGCAAAGTCTCGGGTCGTGCATTGAATTTTAAGCCTTGCAGGACGTGTTCAGCCCCACCCTTCTCATTTGCACCTCCTCCTTCCCGTCAGACATGTAGGTGGAGGAGGTGATGTTGCAGCTTCTGCTGAGTGAACAGTCTTTGTGGCATCTGTTGTTTTTAATTTGTTCACAGGTAACTGATATTTCAGGCATGAAGCTGGACTGATCCCAGGTCAGACTTTTATTACCACATTAAATCAGCCACTTCATACAAATGCATAAGGGGCTCCACATGGGTAAGTTTAAACATTCATCTCTATCTCTGGACACAGTTTGGAGTCAGGAATATTAATTTTGTCATAGTGCCGATCTATGGTTCATCTTCCATTATGGTATCACCAGTTAAAACGGGGGGAGATCAGGTGAAGGACATTTCTCAGTGTTTGGCTCACAGGACTTTAGCTTCACGTGTTGAATATGTGCTTATTAACTCTGGGAGGAGTTGCAGGGTCCCCCGTGTAAGAATTACTGCTGTAAGCATTTGTTAAACTGATTCATGAACAGGGAGGCTTTGATTTAACTGCAGCTTTAAAATGTATTATAATGTTGCTTCTTACTGAATTACAGACTTAAGTGATTGAAGACAGCTGAAGAGCTCACGAAGACGTTTCACCTCATCTTCGTCTTCTGCGTCGTAGGCTGGCTGATAGTTGGTGTGATGGCCATTCACAGAGGACCAAAAGTGCCCCCGTTACTCTTCTCTTAAACCATCTGTCTTCCTCAAGCAGGTCGTCTACTAGTTGGAAGCTACTCCGGTCTGCATGTTGATGTACCCTTGGGGAAGATGCTGAACCCTGGGTTGCCCCCAATGCCTCAAATGTATGCAAATGTTAGATGAGGCACTGAGAAATAGAAAAAAGCACTTTGCGTGCTCGGAGTACAGTGCTATACTGGGTCTGGTCCTGATGAGTTGGCCCTCCTGTGTTGTGCCAGGCGTCTGTGGATTCCTCTGCAGCACTTTGAACGTGCGTTTGGATGTTTTTCCCTCGGAATGACCCAGTTTTTGTCTGACGGTGTTACGAGTCCAAGGTGGCAGCCCAAGGGATCAAATATATCAAATCATATGGGAAACAATAAAGCAATGTAACTTTGTATTTAGGACCCTTTTAACTGATCGCACACTAAAGGTCGAAGACAAAGTGAAATACAGTCGTCTTCCCAGTAATGATTTCTATATTTCAGCTGTGTAGTAAACTCTTTAAAAAATGTCACAGGTCATATATGTGAATCTGTCATTAAAGCTCCTCCAGATGCATTTTAGGAATTTAACCATACTTCAAAAAGGCATATTGAGATTGACTTCCAGGAAGAGAGAGGACATGAGGTGAAAAAACCCCTGTGCTCTGCTGTATTCCCACTAGGTGGCAGTAAAATGCAGTATTTCCTGTATCTGATTCCAGGCATTGAGAGAACCAAAAAAAAAAAATAATGTTAAAGAACCTCCTCGCTTTATTTGAGCAATGAGCATTAATCTAATGCATAGAAATGTGAAGAGAAACACTAACATGCTCACTGCTGCTACAGTGCCGAGAGAAACGCTGACTGTGACGTCACTGCTGTGTCAACCCACAAAAAGAGAAACTACATGAGCGAATTTCCTTCGTCCACATGTTCACACCGACATGCAGGGGTCAGGACTCAGCGGCACTATAAGTTGTCTGTAATGTGCAAAAAATACAGGAAGAGGGAGGGGGGGAGGTGAGCGTCATACGCCTTCTACTCGATCTCATTGGAGGTTCCCACGGTGGCGCTGATCTCCATTTCTGCAGAAGAGAAAAATAAAGAAATCAGGAGGTCGTCACAAATCAAGAATCTTTTTTTTGCTCCTTTTCTTTCTTTGTGGGATACTTTGGGTTAGTTACCTGGGCAAGGTCCACTTTCCAAGATAACGTCATCAATGGCAATATCGCTCCTTACTGAAGAACCCCTGATGGCTTCAAACACAATCTGGGACACAAAGTAACTTTCTGTTACATATATTATTGTACATGCGGTCTGCACAGATAGAATTCCCCAGTTCCACTGAAGCATCAAGCTGAATATTTGAGAGATGTTGTCAGACTCAGTTTGTGTTACCGAGATGAAACAGAGGCCCGTGTTTCCATGACACAGCCCCATACAGGCTACTTTGTTTCCTCTGTATCTCTGCTTGTGTGCTCTCAAAATGACGGGGTCTTCAGAAAGCCGCTGAACTGAAAAGAGGCTCGAATCTCTATAAAAGATCTCTTTCCAAGCATCATCTTAGTCTAAACTCTTTAAAAGAAGCCTTTCTGTGTTAAGGACAGAGTTGTTTCCATGCTTGCCTGATGCTGGGTATCACACTGGTACTCGACTTGGGCCTTCAGCCACGCGACGCTCTGCTCGCCGCTCCTCTGCCACAGCAACTCCTCCTTTCCGTACTTGTTGATGTGGACGTTCAGCCGGCCTGTGCCCGAGCCGTACATGTGGTAGAAGAAGCTGACGCAGAGGGGTCCCCTGGTTCCCCTCACGGGGCGGGACAGCAGCCGGGCAGTCTGGCCAGGCAGCATCGGCGATGCCTCCATATGCAGGTAGTATCCTGTCGAGCACAGCGTAGATCGGGAGAAGGGCGGGTTGTCAGGTTCATATACCGTCTGACCTAATGACTCTAAAAGGAGGAGAGGTGACTCACCAATTCCCGTCGTATGATCCCCTCTGGGTCCAGTGTACGAGGTCGGGGTGGCTCCTCTCCTCCTCTCCCAGTCAGCAGCGTCTCTCCGCTTGTCCTGAGTGTAACCGCACATCCCTGCTTCAAAGTCACAGCGTCCGGGGAGAAGAGACAGCAGCAGGCCTGCAAGAGGAAAACTCATTTATAAGTGATGCTCTCGCTCACAGGTTTACAGACTGGGTTCTCCCTGCTTTTACGATTGCTTTAGTGACCTGCAGTCAGCTCGCAGTCCCCGAGGCTCACGCTGATGTCATCCAGAGCCACGGAGCCACAGTCCCAAAAGCTCCTGCAGGTGCTCAGGAAGACCACCTGAACAACACAGGACAAACGGGTGGAATCGTTTACAGTCGTGAACAGAACCAAAGACACTGAGCGAGTCTGTGAGGAAACACATGAATCACGAGTGAAAGGCTGAGCCAGCTCTGCTCGCCACGCAGGCCGCATGACGATGATGCTGATGGTGATGCTGTCCTACAGCAGCGGTAAATAAAAAGAAACTCTCTGAAGGATTTATTTTCTTTGTTTTTTATTTATTTATCGTCTCGTTTAATCTCCTTCCCGGGTTGTTTATTCTTAAATTTTTCAATCTGTTGTTCATTTGTCTGTTTTTCCACCATAATTAATGAATTCATTCCCCCCTCCCCTGAACATCACTTCCATCCATCACTCCTTGCATGTTTTCCTCCCTTCTTCTTTCACTTACTGATGCTTGTACATGTATTCTGTTCCTTCCTTCGCTCCCATTGGTTCTTTCCTCTTTCGCTCCTTCCTGTCTTGCTCACTCCTTTCCAAATTTTAACCCTCTGTCCTTTCCTTTTCTCCGGATTCCTCTCGATTTCCTCCCGAGTCCAGATCTTCTCCTGGCTGCAGGGCCTGGTCTGTCTGGTTCTTATCCTCCTCCTTCCCTTCATTTCTTTACTCCCTTCCTTTTTCCTTCTTTCTTTCCTTCTTTACTTCCACCCGCCATCTATGCTTCATCTTCTTTTCTTTCTCACTCACTTGTTTCCAGTCTTTCTTTCTCCTCTTCTCTTCTTTCCTTACCTCATTTCTTTCCCTCATTTCCACTTTTACTCCTTATCTCTTTCCTCTCTGTTTATTCATCTTTCTCAGGTCTGACCTTGGCAGGCTGTGACGTCTGGAAGGTGACGTCCGCTGCGATCCAGACTCCTCTCAGCCTCTCCGCCTGAGTCCAGATCTTCTCCTGGCTGCCGCTTGGCTGCTGCAGCAGATAAACAGCCAGCGCCTGGTCCGTCTGGTTGAAACCTGCAGTTGCCAGAGTTATTTCTGCTTGGTGAATCATTCAAGTCATTTCCAGCAGAAGATTCACACATTCACTCAAATGCCACCATGCTGAATTTTTAAAAAAAAATACTTGAATCTGTCAACTTTCAGGGTGTAACTCACCCCTCAAGGAGAAGTAAAATCTCAGACAGTACTTCATGTTCCCGGGAAGAGTCGGGCCGATGAGGCGGCTAACGTAGCCGGAGCGTGGGTCCAGCCGGGCGTGAGCCAACAGGAAAGATCCTGGACAGAGAAGACAGCGTTTCATTTTCTTGCTAAGTCGCTCTTCCTCGGAGTCTGTTATTCATGATTGTTCCCATCACCACGCACACCTGGTAATGATCTGCTGCTCAACTGTTTTTCAGTGGCAAATTGTGCTTTGTTTGCATGCACGGATCCTGCCGCCACATGGAGGCAAAGAAACATCTACAAAGCTGACAGATGCGCAGCCACCATCAGAATGCTGTTCACGCCCACTGTCTGAAAACAATGCTAGACATATTTGGTTCACTTGGTTTCCCAACTGCAGTGCTGTGCAAAAGGCTTGTACCACCACTCATAGTTTGCTTCCAAGGATGCGTAGTTCTCCAGGCCGTCTGGAGGTCATTCAAGGTCTTTCTTTGACCTTTGGCCGACTCATTTCCAGTCGGGTGAAGTTTTCTCCTCACCTGCCCCTGTGGTGTGGTCTCCATTCCTGATTATGTTGGGCTTCACGGACACTCTCCTCCACGGTGAACCGGTCCCCTGCTGCTGGGTGTAGAGGCAGAGACCAGACTCGAAATCACAGTTAGCGATCGAGGGGTCAAAGGTCGGCTCTGTAGAATAAATGAACAGAAACTGCAGGGTAATGTTGAAAAATAATAATTAAAATAATTGTATTGTATTTGATGTTGACATTTGCAGACCCCATGTTTTGTGCAGCAAATGGAGCCCAAAGCATTATTTAATAAAAATGATTGTTTTGCTGGTGGCATTAACATTAAAACAATAAGTGGCTTGTTTGCAACTCACCAGCGTCTGTGGTGCAGAACTGTGGGGAAAAGGAAATGTCATCAAGTGAAACACGACCACCTCTTGGACTGTTAAACGCCACTTCAAAGACCACCTAAAGGTAGGCGGGCAGACACACGGACACAAACAGATCTGTAGGTTGTTATTGCACAGATACATTCACATGTAACTCTTAATGCACAGCAAGTCTTTTAATTAGCACTTTTAAAAAACATGAAGCCCTAAAAACCTTGTTGAGACTGAATGAGGAGTACCACAGTACCACCACCTCACCACTGCAACCAACACGGTTCAAAAGGCAACTTTTCCTTTTCCCGGCTTGCATCACAGATTGGCTACTGCTCAGTGAGCTGTTGTAGAGTGTTTACTGGCACGCTGTGGTCTCCCATGGAAACTATGGGCGACCATGGCAATCGTAAGGAGATCTGTAGCACCCGATACCTAATCACTTTTTCCCTAGCAACCTGTGATTGCCATGGTGGTGCCAGCTGGTCTCTAGGGCTGTGAGACTGGGGCCTAAGCTAGCAAAATGACTTAGTAGTCACAACAATACCTAACTTTAAACTGTAGGGAAAAAGACCCTTCAATATTAGAGAGGGAACCCCTGGGATTCAAACCTATGAACAGTGCTTGGCAAATGTGGGGACAAAGAACTTCCTTTTAACAGGAAAAGAAGACAACAAAGATCTAAAAACTGGGGTTCACAGCAGTGAAGTTAACTATTCAAGTGTGTATTCTAACACCACTTAACTCAAATTCAGCAGGTCTTGAACTGACCTGTACTGAGTACGGTGCCTTCAGGTCCACCTGCACAGGTATCCACTCTCCAGGAATCTCCATCCAGTCGTTCTGATTCTCCAGCCCGGCCCTCCACAGCTCCTGGTAATGACCCAGCTGGTCCCGGGTGAAAACAGAGAAGAGGTTTCCTCTCCCCTCACTGCGCTGGTACTGAAAACTCAGGCAGCCGGACATCGGCACCGTCGTCAATGGAGACGCGAGTTTGGCCACTTCTTTGAAAGTCTTGCTGTAGATGGAGTCCACGTACATGAAGTGACCTGAGAGGGATTCAGTGGGAGGGTTTTCAAGGTGACACCTACATCAGAGTCTTTAAGCCTTGTAGATTATATCAAAGCATTACTTCCACAACATTCAAATTACTGCACTCCAGTCTGAGGAGGGTCCCAACTACAGTTTTAAAGCTTTTTATAACATCAGTCTGAAAAACAAAATGATGACTGATGTTTACCACTCATGTAAAGTTAGAGCCAAGCAGACCGAACAGCTCATTACACACCTGTAATGTCTGTAAAAGGTGAGCTGAGCCGATCTTTACTGTTTTTGCCTTATTTTTTGATGAATACAGTGGAAACAAACTGGAAGCAGAAGAGATAGAGATGGCAACTATGTTGCTTTAGGAAGCACCAAGCTGTCAGTAAGTGGCTCGCACCCCAGCGTATCTATGGAGATGCTCCTAGATTTATTAAGTTGGTTAAAAGATGAAAATAATAGTTTTTAATTACAAAAAACACAAAATATGATTTTTTTATTATAATCATAGATGGTTACATTAGATGGGCTTCGTCATCTCTCTTAGTGTTTTATAATTATAGTTTTAAATGTATTTTGTAGCTTTGTGTGTAGAAAATTACAGCCTTCTTATCGATACAGTGCTTTACTCCCACACTCACCACCCACACTTAGTTTCTGAACTTTCATGCTCACTTAATGACCTGATCTGACACTAAACTCAGGTTTAAACATTTCCATGGTAACAGTGACCTCCACTAATCAAAGATTCTTCCACGACATTGCAAATAAAATGTGTCACAAGGCTGACACAGACTTGTGGTTTCTCCAGGAGAGCATAGCATCATTCAACAATGTTGCAGCTCACAGTAAGTCTGCTTTGGATGGTTAAACACTACAGCTCATGATCAAAATCTCTACAAAGAATATATGAATGGGATTTTTTTCTCCCTGAATCTCAAAAACCAGATGTGTTTTCGCAACTACAGAAGTCACCCCCTGCTGGCCATTAAAAAGAATGCAGGTTGAATCTTAATGCACAAAATCTGCCCATTTAGACATGCACACCTCCAACAGTATAAGCACATACAGTAATACAGTTCGCACTCTTGCTCACCCGTCCTGTTGCTGTACGTGTGATCATCTGGCATGTCATTGTTGAGTATTTGGACCCCGCCTCCTCCCACATACCAGTTTACATTGGCATTCCACTGGTTACTGTATCCGCACAGGTGAGACTCCTCAAAATCACACTCTAGAGGCAGACAAATGAACAACAGACCTGCTGTTATGTCTACACATGTGAAAGTTTTCATGCTGTTGGAACTTTGTAATGTATGTTCATACTGTGTGTGTCTGCACTGTGTGCGTGTGAGGATCAGTGTGCAGACGGTCTTTATCCACATGTGCGCACGTGGGTGATTTTTTTCTTTTGGTTTTAAGCAGGATGTGTGAGTGATGTGCGCGCGAAGTCACCGACCCAAGCAGTATCCAGGGCTGATGTGGATCTCAAAGATGGCCACGCTGCTCCCATCGCTTAGCCCAGGTTTACCTTCGATGACGACCTAATCAACGACACATGCTCAGTAATCCCCAGAAGAAAGATTCGGCGCAGGAAATGCATCATAAGAGGTTATAAAGAGTTCATCCATGTCGCACTGACATCTAGTCTTGTGTTCAAAAGTCTGGTTTGCTGTAAGGTGGTGTGCAGAGGATGGACTGACACAGGATGATGGAGAAGACATGCATTTACAAGATATGATATCATGCCTTTTACACATAAGCGTGCTAAGGTGGTTCTGGGGGGGGGGCCGGGG
>VOQJ01027856.1:37659-52806 GCA_015052665.1 Apistogramma diplotaenia | reverse complement strand
TGAAGGTGTGAAAATGACCTTGGTAAAGTATGTAGAGTTTCTGACTGACCGCTTTCTTCCATGGTACTAGAAGAAGAATCGTGCCTTCCGGAGCAAAACCATCTTCGTGCATGACAATGCACCATCTCATGCTGCAAAGAATACCTCTGTGTCATTGGCTGCTATGGGCATAAAAGGTGAGAAACTCATGGTGTGGCCACCATCTTCCCCTGACCTCAACCCTATAGAGAACCTTTGGAGTATCATCAGGCAAAAGATCTATGAGGGTGGGAGGCAGTTCACATCAAAACAGCAGCTCTGGGAGGCTATTCTGACATCATGCAAAGACATTCAAGCAGAAACTCTCCAAAAACTTACAAGTTCAATGGATGCAAGAATTATGAAGGTGATATCAAAGAAGGGTTCCTATGTTAACATGTAACTTGGCCTGTTAGGATGCTATTGACTGAAATTGCTTTTGATTTCAGTGAATGTGGCCTCCTAATGCTGCAAATTCAAAAATGAAAAAATATCATTTGCATAATAATTTGGAACACGGTGTACATCACCAAGAGAAATGCAAAGCGTTGGATTAAGTGGTGAAAAGCATGCCGCTGCTGGATCCTAGAGAAGCGGAGATGTGGCAGTTGCCAGGAGAATGGTACTTTTGTGCCAAGTGTAAAGTTTGGCGGAAGGGAGATGTGGTGTGGTGTGATTTTTCAGGAGCTGGGCTCGGCTTCTTAGTTCCAGTGAAAGGGACTCTTAATGCTTCAGCATAGCATTTTGGACAATTTAATTCTCCCAACTTTGTGGGAACAGTTTGGGAAAGGCCCCTTCCTGTTGCAACATGACTGTGCACCAGTGCACAAATCATGGCCCATATACATGTAGACATGGATGAGCCAGTTTGGTGTGGGAGAACTTGACTGGCCTGCACAGACTCCTGACCTCAACCCAATAGAACACCTTTGGGATGAATCAGAGAAGAAATGGCAAGCCAGGCCATCTTTCCCAACATCAGTGTGAATTAAGAATGAGATGTCACTCAAATTTATATGCATGTGGAGGTATCTAAATTTTTTTATAGCCTTTTTTTAGCCTTGTCATTTCTTCTTTTGTCCTCCTCTTGTCCAGTTTCCTTAAAACATTTTAAGAACAAACTATACTTCATGCTGGGATATGCAAATATTTTGTCTAATAGCTATTTGGGAAATACCTTGTTGGTACAAAAATACTATTTTAAGTCTCTGAAATTGTGTTACCTTTGTAATTTTTCATAGATTTAACTAAAGAAATGAGAATTAATTAAAAAAATGTGGCAGGCTGCTAGTAACTAGTAACTAAAAAAACTAATTAAAATACTAAGTTGTCCATTAACACTAGTTCACTTCTTGAGTTAGATGTTTTTTTTTTATGATTGAATGGCTCACAGGCCAATGTTAAATGGTTCAATAAACAAACTTTATGGTAGATGTTCCTATTTTTCTGGCTGCTGATCTCTTGCAGGACCAATCAAGTGTCTGTTTAAACAAACATTCCTCAGAAAATGGTCAGTCACCAGGACCGGATTGAAAATGAGTGATAAAGCAGCAATGTCCAAAGAAAAACTTTGAAAGACCTTCAGAAAGCCTTGAGAGCTCCTGCTTAAAACCATTTTACGAGATTCCAACCAAGTCTGGCTCCATGAAAGGAAAATATAAAGAAATGAAGAATGGCCCAAGACTTTGGACTGTACGTAAGTAAGTAAGTAAATAAACTGCCTGGTTGAAAAATCAATTACTATTTTGGTATCCATTCATTATTGTGTCTTCTGAGACATGCATTTGGGTTTTAGATTATTTAAAGGGGGATGGATAAATCATTTGAATATACAAATCACAGTCAACATCTACTTCTACACATTTGATTTGATCTCATTTGCCCTACCAGTGAACACTGGAATGAATGAATGACTGGTTATATATCAGCAGTGGTTCTAATCAGAGATATTTACAGAAAACTATAACAGGAGCAGGACTGTATCAGGCACACCAGGTGTAAAGGGATACAGTAAGAGTGTATACAGTAGAGAGAATTGATGACTAAGTTTGGAAAAGATCCATAATGGGTGAAATTTAACATAATCAGTTTACTGCTCAGCCAAACACTACTATACATAGTGACTCTAGTTATTAAAGTGCTAGCTGATAGTAGAGCGCAAGCGAACACACACACACACACACATACACACACACACACACAGCAGTCAGTCCATCTTATTATAGCTGGACTCACCACGTTAGCTAAAAGCCCCCTGGGCAAACAAACAGCATCTCTCAGCTTTAATAGCCTAAACAAGGCATGCAACTAACAAAGGAATCATCCACCCCTCTCATTCTCACAGCCTTTCATATCATATGTTTCCTTTTTCAACCGCTAGCATCATCTGGCTGCCCTTAACCAGAGAGCCAAACACTCCTTTTAAGTGGAGACTACTTTGTTAACTGATGACCACAGGGCCAGTTATTGATCCTCTCCTTCCTCTGTCAGTAAACCCTGCTGATAAAAAACCCCTCTCTTCTCTCAGGGCTCCACAGTATGCAGCCACAGTTCGCTACAATAATAGCTTGCATATCATAGCATCCACATGAATCAGATCTCGATGGTTTCGATTAGGGCTAAACTAACTCAAACACATTGCCAGTCTAGGATGTGAATCTATTTATGAACGAGGAGTGTAGGTGGTAGTGTTCTACACTTCTACCCTCCATTCTGTTTAAAAGGTTTTCTCATTTCAGTTGACTTAGCGGTTCAAGTGTAAACTTTATAGTTGTGTTGACCTCTGAGAGGCCCTGCAGGGAATCAAGAGACCCCCGGTGATCCGCTGTTTAGCAGCAGCAGTGGCCCACCTCCTCCATTTTCAATGTTTTGGAAGGAAAGGCAGAATAGGATGGAGCTAGCCGAGTCTGCTTGTGCATACGTGCTCGTGACGGCGCCATCGGCTCCGATCGGTGCCTAGACAAGGGCGAGTCGTCAGGGCCACTTTGTCGTGACTCTCTGATCTCACTTCTTGTGTCCCTGTGCAGAGGGAAAGGAATAAAATGATCACCCTCCAAGGCAGTACCTGTTCAGTATGCTGCACCGCACCGCTCCACTACACAGTCAAGCACAACACCTTTTTTTTCTCTTCCACACAGAAAGAACAGTTGGAGTGAGGGTAGAGAGAGCTTTGAGCAAAGGGGAGAAAGAGTCAACTGATTCTAAAAAGAGGCAACGGTGCAGTGTGAACTTTGCTTAAGAAAGCTATTTGACTGGGAGCCTTGATCTATTGCCCCAAGCAAGACACTTAGTCACCACTTTGGCAATGCTTCCACACACAGATGAGAGAAACAGAGCAAGAAAGACACAGAAAAGAGAGCTGGAGGTGCAAACAGTTGATGAGGACAAATGGAAGTGGAGAGAAAGAATCTGAGAGACAGAGAAAGAAAAAAACTGAAAGGAAAGGAAGACACAATGCACTAGGACCAGAAAAAAAAGTAATGTGAAAATGAGAATGTAAAAAAAGATACTAAAGAAAGAAAAAAAAAGGACCCAGACAAAAATAGGGTGCAATACAGAGGAGGAGGGAATCAATTCTTCCCAGTACTAGGGGACTAAAGCAAGAGTGCAGGGCTAATTAGTTTCTGATGGCTGGACTTTCATTTGGCTAAAAGGTCAGCTAACTTTAAAGGTCACACTGCCATACATCCTTGACGTAAACACAAAAAATTATACAGAAAGAGAAGTGGGAGAGTCCAGCAATATAAAAACATTATTAAAAAAAATGAAACTACTACACAAGACTGTGTGTGCATGTACACACACACACACACAGTTTGTTGATAACAGCGCATTTGATATTCTCATTTATATCGTGCTGGTCAGAAAGGGACCAGGGTCATTATTCTATCTAAGGACTTTTATTAGTGTTAGCACATCCACTGCAAATTACTCTTGACTTAATTTGAATGTGTATCGAGATAATCTGTGTGTGCGCGCGCGAGTGCGTGTGTGTCTGCATGTCCTTTGCTGGTGGTAGTGGGGGATTCAGAATAGATTTATTGCCTGCATTGCTAAGCGTATTTCTACCTTTCTGCCCACAATTTTATGTAAATTACAGCTGTCCTAATAAAAACTAATCAGCATCTCCGAGTTCATGTTTTGCAAAGTGCAGATGAAGTGTGAAAGTAGAAGATGGGCTGTTAATCTGTTAATGTAAACATATTATACTGATGTTGCAGAGAGTGGAGGGATTACTTGCTTCAAGAATGAAAAATACGGTTCCTGCTCATTCACTTCATAGTGTTACGAGTGTCTGCTTTTCACGTGACACTAAGCTTTATAAAATATGTCTGAATACACATGCAACAATTTTGCCTTTTTGTTTTTACCAGTTACACCTGATCCTGCAGATTTTAGACGATCGCGTAGAAAACCGAAGTTGAGCAACAGATGTCTCGCAGCCCACAATTTTGTTTGCTTTTTATTTCATGTTTACCACTCCTCAAAATTAATATTGATGGCTCCTAATGGAGAACAAAATATTAACAAAGATTGCTTGTAATCTGAATAGAACGAAGCATTTTATTTTTTTTCAACTGTTCAATCTTGCCAACATCTCTAATTTTGCAATTTCTTATTATAGTTACTTGTTCATGCTTTGATTTTTAAATTTCTTTTTCTTTGAACTTGCCAATTTACAGCCGGTTTGGTATTAGTGCCAACATTTACACAAACACAAAAGCGCACACATTTCACTCACCTTCTTCTAGCTTCTTCCGGGCCTCCTCCTCTCTCTTGGCTACTTTGGCCTTCAGAACTTCATCAGTCTTAGCTGAAAAGAGAGACATATAATTTTAAGGATCAATTGAGGAATAATTTATACTTAATAATTAATTACAACATGAGAAAGTTTTGCTGTTCTGTAAAAATGTTTTAAAAATCGAATCAACTGATCTATTCATTAAATGTGAGCATCCCTTTAATAAAAATACATGTCTAAATGGGCATTTCCCTCCCTGTATTTTGAAACAAGCACGCTCATCACAGACAGAATGCAGCGAATTTTCACAAGATTCATCCCCGAATAAACAGTATGCCTGGAACTACACAAAAAAATGAATGATGCGTTATTCTCTTCCCCCTATCAGGCAGCACCCTTCACTGCTTTCCCTTCATGCCGCTGTAAAAGTCAGCATTTCTTCCTGAGAGGTGTTTATCGTCTTGGCATAATGAAAAGCTTAAGAGAAAGTGAGGGAGCGGGAGTAAACACTCGTCAGGGCATTTTAAGCATGTCTCATCATGAATCGTGTTGTCTCGGCTCTCTTTTCCTCCACCTTTTCCCCCTGAATAATCAAGATGTTAAGCCACATTAAAGAATATAATGCCGTGTATGGCAGGACTATCAATACTGCCTCTAAATTAATTACATTTCCGTTGCGGCGCATCATTTATTTTGCAGTGTTAGGGCCTCAGTGGAGCCATTCGCCTTTATTGCTATCTCACTTGGTTGATGAGTGAGCTATGTAAAATTGAGTCTCCAATATCATTACACTTAATGAGTTTAAACTTTGAGAGAAAAAAAAAAAGAGGGAGAGAAACAGAAGAAGAAAGTGAGCTGACGAGAGAGAAGGGGGAGGAAGAGAATGAGAGCACTGCACTGTTTTGGGGAAGTTAATACAATATAAGAGTGGGTGTAAGTGTTTGTGAGCGCTTACAGCATGTTTGTGTCAGGGCACAGCTGTGGGTGTCCAAATGTGGTTTATTGCTCTGCTCGAGGTGTCTGCATATGCATGTGTGCTTGGCGCACGATCCTCATTTGGTGCCTGACTGTGTGCTAGTTTGTACTGCAAGTAAATATGTTACATAAAAATACAATACATAGGTGCATGTTTGTGTGTGTGTGCGTGTGTGTGTGTGTGTGTTTGGACGCAGCAGGCCATGGGTTGCACTAGTCTCTCTGTGACTGCGCTGCTGTTTTTGTTCAGTAATTGGCGTAGACAAAGAACCCGTCACACTGCTGTTACGGCTGGTTAAGTCTGGAGGTTCCGCATCTTTACTAACAATGACTCTACATGGATGACTGAACCCTCCTCTACCTCCCTCAGCTGTGGCGGGCGCATGTATGTGTATGCACACGGGAGCAAGCCTAACCAAATCAACAGCAGCCAATCTATTTCTCTTAGCAAACACAGTCGTAATTTAGTAAGTTTGTGTCTGAATGCACCAAATGGAAAAAAGGGAAAAGGAAAAAAAAAACATGATCTGCAGCATCCTTCATGAGTTTTCTTGTCTGTGTGCACAGATGTGCATTTGTGTGCATGTAGATGTGTGTGTGTGGGGGTTTTTTGTGTGTGTGAGTGTGTGTGCGTGTGAATGAACTCCTCTGAGTTCTTCAGTTCACTCTTTGCTCGGGGCTACCGAGAGGCAGGTAGGAGACAGAGCGGTATTGGTGGTGTGATGGAGTGGAAGGGAGACGGGGAGAAAGAGGAGGGAAAAAAGGGAGAGGGAGATCGGCAGATATACGGGGGCCATGTAGGATAAAGGAAGAACTAAAACAGCACGGGAAACAGACAAACAAGCAAAAATAAGAGGCAAAGCTTCGCCTGTGTGCACACAAACAACAGGAGTGATTTGTCGCCTCTTTTTCTTTGCATGTTTATCCTCCACCTCTATCCCTTCATCCCTCCCCCAACAGGTTCTCTTATCCTCTCGCTCGCTTCTCTCCTTCTGTTTTTGCCCTATCCCACCCCTCCTCGTTTTTAATGCTTTCTCTTCCTTCTCTTGCTCATCTCTCCAGTACACTGCGCCTGGGGGCGATAGCAGCAAATCAAACTGTTTATCCATCTCTCATCAGTGCACTGCCTCACGGGGCTCCTGCCCCCTCAAAACAATGAAAGTAGGCCTGAGCGCTGAGCCAGGGATATGATTTAATTATATCAATAAGGAGCTCTCCTTTAAAAAAAGATTAACTACAGAAAATACATTAAAGCAACATACTTTGCTGCACTATCATGAAAAGCCTGTTAACATTACAGTTGCAAAACGCATGTAAAATGAATTAACGGCAACAATGCATACAGCCACATCTGTGTGTAGACGTTGCTTGTTGGAAGTATATTTCTCAGGCAACTTAGCGACTCCAGTTCATTGGCAGATAATTCTGTGATGGACTTTTATTAAAGCAGGTAATAAACGGCCGGCTGTTGGGAGAGGAGAGGCCTTTCACTTCATTTAGACTTCGTTCAGTCTTGGCTGCAGGGGTGGAGGGAAAGAGGAGGGAAGGCAGCGGGAAGGGGCGGAGAATGTCAGTGAAATTGCATTGTGATTATGAGTGTAATTGCAGCTCAGGGGCCCAGAGGCTATGTAGCTCTGATGGCGCTGGAAGATGTTTTATGCGCAGCAACAGAAAGGAAGAAAGTGTGAAAGAGAGAAGGCAGGAGAGTGGGAGGTAAATGCAGGATGCCAGGATGGATCTTTTTTTTTCTTCTTTTTTTTTTTTAAAAAAACCTCTTCTCTCTCTTTTCTTCTCCCTACTTTTTCTCTTTTTTCCTCCTCCTCCCCCAACATTTTCCTTCACTTGTCTCTCTACTCCTCTCCTATTCTCTTCGTTTTTCCCCTCTTCTGTTCTCCTCCCTTGGCAGGATTAGCTGGGTCTCGTTAGAGGGGAAATGTAATAATGCTCCCACCAGGTGGAATCGGGCCCGCTCCATTATCAGCCGGGAGATGGATGGGCCGTGTAGGGCCGGCGGGGGCCAAGCGCGCACGCAATTTAGATTCAATAAACTGGCAAAGCAAGACCCCCAATCTGATTTATCTCTTACACGCCGCCAATGCTTGCTGCTACGATGCTGATTCCCTATTACCGCTCAGAGAAGGACTATTCATTGGATGTAAGGCACGGCAGTCAGAGAGGCTTGTCGGGCCCCCGGGACGGCAGCAAAACAGATACAGCAGAGGGTTAATACGTTTACACACAGATAAGCAATTAAATCTAAGGCTGAGGTGAGTTATAGAGTTATTAAGGAGGGCTGGGGAGTGGAGAGGGTGGAGGTGGCGGTTATTCAACGCAAGAGTGTGCTAGCTTAGGCCTTAGGCCGCGTACAGTAAGTGAGCATTAGAAGTGAGAAAGGCTATCATATTATAGAGTTTGTGGGGTGAAGGAACAACTAAAGAGCAGCAGTTGCCCACATTGTTCAGTAAACTCAATACAACACTTGCAAACTAGCGTGCAGAAGACAGAGTTCAGAACTCTGCTCAGGCTGCGCATTTGTGAAAGTTTATGACTGAGTTTATGCATGCGAGTGCATGTCTTCAAGTGTAAGTGGAAATGTGTTGGTGGAATAGGCATATTCATATCCACTGTGTACCTGGCTGTGAGTATGCAGAGCATCATATTTGACTCTGTGTGTGTGTGTGTGTTTGTGAACGTGCACACAAAAGCTGCAGCGGTGTTACCAGTGTTGGTAGTGTTGTGGGTGTCATTCTGTCCAGCCGCCAATCAAAGTGAATCTGAATGTCAGCGGGAGAGGAAGCGTGATAAATCAGCCTCACACCCAACGACAAACAGAATATTAGAGGCAGCGCAGCGCCATTGGAAAAATGTCCCTTCCAATCAGCCAAGCACTTTACAGTGAAGCTCGGCAGCTGGGCTTCCAACCAACACAGAATACCAGAGAGACAGCTAAGACAATAAATAAATAAATAAATAAACAAACAAATAAATAAATAAGAGACAGACAGGCTGGAGGACAGGCAGACAGATATGTTGACACACTGATGGATAATGGCACTGACAGGCAGAAAGTCAGGAATAAGAAACATAAGAAAACAATGCGGTTGGTGGAGAGACATGCAGCATGCCAACGGACGCACAACAGGCCGGGCGGGCAGGAAGACGAGGCAGACTGACAGAAACTTGCTGGGCAGACAGACTGACATGCTAATCAGTGCAGAACAATATACTGCTACATTTAGAAATATGATGTATACTAGTGCCAGGGTCACTTTTGTTTTGGAGTGAAATGTAATAAGGCATATTGGGGTCATCTTTTCATTGAATTTGTTAATAGTTTGGTTAATAGCCGTGTAGCTTTTTCCAAAGTCAGAACACCATTTGATGCTGTTAAGAAATATGCCACAAAAAAGGAACAATTTCTGGATGGCTCCGTGATGTTTCCGTTTATTACTTACTTATAACTTTTTTCTAACTGTTAAAAATATGAATTCAAGTACTAAGAGGAGGCCTGTAACACATGACACATGAGTGAGAAAAATACTTTAGCTGCATAATAACTGATCCATAAGACATCTAACTGAGGGAGGAGCGTCATTATGCAAAGGAAAACCACAGCAGGTTTGAAGGTGAAAGTAATCTTGGGAAAAGTAATATCCAGAACAACCACTAGGTGGCACAGTACACAGACGCCACAAGCAGAATGCTTTATCCAGCCCTGGATTTTATGAGTCTGTCTGAGTTGACATGCAGGTGCCTGTGGGTCTATCAAAACCAGCTCACTTAGATCTCATAGCTGTAAACTGTAATTTGATATATGATTGGATGGACAGAGATAAAAAGATACTACATGAAGTCATTTAAATATTTAGCACCGGAATGCATAAAATTATACAAGGAGGAGCAGCCTACATTACAACAGCAGGTACTTTATGGTATCTGGGCCTAAAGAAAGTCTTCAGATCAAAAGAGCATAAATTGAAACTGTGATCAATTCATAAAAGTCCTGTTTATGAATGAGTCATGATCACTCAATGAGCAAAAACCATTCAGGAACAAATCTTTCAGGCAGAAGTCAGGAGACCCGAAGCTGAATCCTTATCACAAGCTTCCCTTTGCTTCTGTCATCAATCTGAATTAATGACACACATGAAATATTTACAAACTAAACAATTAGAGAAAGATATCTTACAAAAATCAATGAATTATTCATCTGCAATTGTCTGAAAAGCCTTTTTTGTTTCGCCGCTATATTGTGATGCTGGGGGGGGGTGCAGCAATTAGGTCTTCTGTTCCTGTGGTGTAATGGATGCTTCAGTGAAGAATTATTGTCTAAATGACGGAGCCAGATGCAAGATGCCAGCTCTGTAATGCTGCCATGTTGTTGTGACAGATTGACATGCTGATCTCTACACTATGAAGTCATAAGGACTATTTGGATTCATCTCAGTATGTGAAGAATTTAGACTTTCCCTACTTTTCACAGTGTCAGACCCAACACCCAAATCTCTCCTCCTCCTCCTCCTCTTTCCAACATTTGTTCTTTCATTTTTTAAAAACAGCCTCTTAACTCCAGACACCTGGGCTCCATGTTTGTATTTTCATTTCAGTGATCATGCTGAGACTGCATCTGTCAAATTCAAAGAGGAAAGAAATTAAGAAGAGCTTTAGCTAAAGGAAAAACTCTGGATTGAGTTTATATCTTTGCATACTGAGAACAAAAGCTTATGAAAACTGATATATCCTGTAGATCGCAATGCACAAAGGCCAACATCATCCTTTTTACAGCCTATTTCCCCAGATAGAGTGTGCCAAGGCTAAAACTTTGATCCTTTCACACTGCAACCTTTTGCCCATTTAAATAGAATCACATAAAAGGATTTAACTTAGAGCTGAAATGATTGATTAAAAACAAAGATTTTCATCACTGATTAATCAAATTGAGTAATTTTAAAAGGTAAAAAAGCAATAAAAAAAAAATCTTATGTGAAGATGTAGTAGCTCTTCTCATGGTCAAAACAGGACCAATGTTTGTGTTTTAATTCTTTCCCCATGAAGACGACATTAGACAACCACCCCTGTACCCGTAATTATGAGTTTTAACATCTCAGTATATATCAATAAAGATGTGGTTTGACAAACATTAGAATAGCTACAGATCTTTTCAAGGAAGAAGAAAGCTATAAAGGCATAGATCACCCTCACTAACCTCTGATTCACACGCAATTAAAAAAAACAGCAATACCCAGAGTCACCTCAAAATTGACATTCTTAAATAAACAGGACACTTTAACCAGAAATTCACTTTTTTTGGTCCAGAAGATATCTAGCACAGACTGATATAGGACTTTTAAGACCGATACTGTCTGATATATCGGCCGATATTTTTCCCCCCTTTCAGGCATAATAAACAAGTAGATTTTTCTAATATTTGTAATGTGCACTTATTTTTGAGTTCTTACTGACATAACACCATTGTAATATAAAAATAAACTTGTTTTGTCACTTTGCGCGAATCATCTGGTTGTTATGTTTGTGGCCTTCCGGTCGCAGTGCTCCCTCTGGTGGACAAGCTATGCAATGACAACACTCATGTTTGTAGGGTGTTTCTCCCATTCCTGCTTTGCAGTTTTATTTTTCATTTACTGGCTGATAAATGAATTTGGCAATACTGATATGAATGATGGTGCTTTTCAAAAGAGTACATCTTATCATACAATCCCATCTATTGCCTGACAGCATGACGATCACAACCATTCACCTTTTCCCTAACATAGAAAGAGTTCTACAGATTCTCAAAATCTTTCTGATATTTTGTACTAAGGATGACAAAATCTCCAAATTCTCTGACATTTTACATTGCAAAACGTTATTCTTACACTGTTGAAGTAGTGCCTCCATAGTGTAGTAGTTAACACATTCACTTAGCAAGTGAAAAGGTGCTGGTTTGGTTTCAGCCAGAGACACAAACAATGTTAGCTACCTGTTGCCACTTAATCTTTATTTTTTAGCAGTACAAAACTTTACTGATCTTATGCTGCATCTCTCCCAACTTTTTTGAAAGTATATATACATATATAAGATATAAATAAATACATTCAGTTTTTTTGGAACCAGCATATAAGTACACTTAATGGCTAAGAACATCTTGATTTATCAAGAACTCAGTGCCCAATTAACAAACTTGGTATGTGATTGAGATGGAACAGCTTAATGATCTACGAGCATTAAATTAATTGCCCATTTTAAATAAATTAGAAATAAGACTGGATAATAAGGTTGATCAATACAAATGCCACGCTCCCCTCCATGCCTGAGCCTGGACTACACAGTGGGGTCTAGGTCTTGTTTCCTTTGGGCAAAACCTTTCACAGATATCTGCCGCTGAGCACCAGTTTCATTAGGGCTGGGCAAGGAAATAACAAGGTGAGCAGCGGGGTCTTACTGATACATGTGGGTGGCTTGGACCCAGCACCCCACCCTTGCCCTTTAGACTCAAGGGCGAAAATATATATCACAATTCCGCACCTACACCCATGTGCTCGGAGAGATACGGACCCCGGACCCTAGACCAGAAAGGAGAATTGCTGAAAACCTTGGGATGAACAGAGGGCCCGCAGCGGTCAGGGAGATCAGAAAGGGACGTTACTCTAAGGACCATACACTGCCATGGGCTGTTCACACACATGTACACATAAACACACCGTAAGGAAAACACATGGATTGACAAGCACTCGCATAAGACACACATAGAAATGTCTTATATACACATACAGGCCTTAGGGGGGGATTAAAAAAAAAAGCTAACAAGAAAGCCTCTATAAACTAGTTACAAGGTCAAACAAAGTTCAGTCTTGAAACCTCACTATGGAAATACCATAAGTACTTTAAGAGGTTCTAGTGCATATTGAAATATCCCATTAATATGTGTGCGTCTTATATTATAAAAATGACAGCATTAATTGGTTTAATAGGGGGTGGGCGTGTCTTTTAGATAAATACAGAAGTTTTATAATTAAGAACTTCACTAAGATGACTGGGTAAGTGCATAACAGAGGTCTTGAGAGGGCAATCAGACCAATCCATAATGCAGGGATCACGCGGTGAAATATTAAGCATCTCGGGGCCTCTGAATGACATCTCACCCTCAACTTCAACACTGCCACATCCACAGATGCCACTGTCTCCCCTTTACAGCTTTCTAGTTTTTCTTTTATCTTCTTTACGTGCTCTCTTTCTCTTCTGTGATCTCTCACTAACGTTTTCCACTTTCAGCACTTCCCTGCATCTTTTACATTTTTTAACCTTTGAACAGGTTTGTGCACTAGACTTGAAATGTTATATTACCAGCATGATTTAAAAAAGAACAAAAAAACAAAATGTAGCACTCTTTTAGGAAATGGAGAGGTAGTGAAGTAAGTTTCCATCACTAAATAATCTGCAACCATGAGCTTAGAGTGGCAGCAACTTAGTCGTGTAAGCAAATAGCTGTCAGATGCAGTTCTCACTTGTTGGAAATGTCCAAATTATGGGAAAAGCACACAAACCAGTACCAGCTGCTGGTGTGTTTTAATCCTGAATTTCTTATGTTCTTGATATTTTAAAAAAAAATAAAAAGAAGTTCCATTGTTTTGTAAAGAAATAGTGTGTTTCTTAACATTTCTGATCAAAGAAGAAACCCAAAAGACCCAAGACCTAATACCCAAGACATGTTACAACAACAGAACACAAGGTAATTTATGCATGTTTCATATGGTCTTTGCTACAATAAAACACTGCAACCAAATGTGGAATCTCTCTGCCAGCTGTTGTTCCACTCTGCTGCTTCACACTCAGGTGTTTCTGGTCTTACGTTGATTCAAAAATGAAATGAGGACAGTTAATGATTTTTACTTCTCCGTCGAGGCGTTCCACCAGACACTGTTTGTGTGTCTATTGCGCAGGAACAGGTTTACTGCAGGAATTCACTCAACAATACACACATGAGTGGCTCACAGTCCCACTTTTTGCTGTGCCCATTTGGCAACTGTCACTCCGACATGTGGTTTTCTTGAGTTGCTGCATGCCAGTACTGGCAGTACCTTCAGCCACTGCAATATTTATTTGTGATCTCTTCATTTGCTGGGTTTTTTTTTAAATAAAATACTTCAACAATTCAGGTGCAGGTGTTCAAATCTTATCTTATAAGTATTTTTGTTGATGCAAAATTTGAATTTTTCCCCAAATTAACCAAGGACACCACAAGTCCAGAAGAGCTACACAATAAGCAGAAACAATTGATTAGTAATGATTACGAGTAGTCTGTGTACTGCAATGCTGGGGCCAAAATATGCTCGTCTAGTGTGTGTGTGTGTGTGTGTGTGTGTGTGTTTATATCTGTTCATTTATTCCTGTGTGAATGCACTTCAGCATGCTGTTGAATGGTGGAGAATAGGCTCCGGTTCCCATGCTGAAAGCCTGTTGGATGCCATTGTAATGGCACACCACTGAGTGTGTCTCATGTGTGTGCAGTTGTGGCGGTGGTGGTTACAAAGGGGGTAGATGGGACTAAATCTATGAGGACCCCCGCACATGAAAGGTAAACTCAAGCCGCTAATCGCAGTGCTGACACAAGGAGGTTCAAAAGGGCGGCCACTTAGAAAAAAGGCAGGAGAGGCGGGACCCTGCCAGCATCAATAGGGCCCAGCACAACTGACCACATTACAGGAACAAACACACACTACAGAAAAGACATACAAACTTGGTGGTCTGGGATACTCCCAGTCCACTCTTCGGTTTGGACTTCATGAATTATGAGTGTGTGTGTTCGTGTGCATGTGGTACTCCTTAGAAAGACGAATTATTTGATTTCATGTCACAAAATCTGTCGAGGCACACTCTGACATTGCCCTCGATGTAGCTGGATGCAGTCATTTCTTTCCTTTCTTATGGGGGGGGGGGGAATTAATAAGTGATTGTAAACCTAAATTATGCACTCTGAGGCACAAGATAACTGATAGCAGCAAACCATCAGAGACAAATCAGAAGGTGAGCGCGAAGAATGCAGCGCTGCAATGCGAGTACAAATCCAGAAACATATTTGACAATTAATGCTGAAATATCAGCTCATAAGTTATGATTAAGGAAAACCAAAAGAAGGAATGCATTAAAAGAGGTAGTAAGAGGGGGTAATGAGGGAGACGGGCTGACTGCAGGAAGGTTTTAGTGCACGTGTGAAGCCGACTGCAGGAAGGTTTTAGTGCACGTGTGAAGCTGACTGCAGGAAGGTTTTAGTGCACGTGTGAAGCTGACTGCAGGAAGGTTTTAGTGCACGTGTGAAGCTGACTGCAGGAAGCTTTAATCAGATCTTGGTAACAATCCAACAGCAGCAAACATGCAGCACTGATGTTGTCTCATCCACATGTGCAGGTAGGAAA
>VOQJ01027854.1:12228-29485 GCA_015052665.1 Apistogramma diplotaenia | reverse complement strand
GCCTAAACTTTTCTTTTAAAAAAACTAAAAAGGCCCCCGCCCCCCCCCCCCCCCAAATTTCCTACAGCACTTCAAAATGAACAGCAGAGTGCAAGGCCAGTTTGAATCTGGAATAAATGGCATCCAGCAGGCCATCAAACAAACAGTCCAAAATTGCTACATTATGCGATGTAAAAAGTTTAGAGTTCAATGCCTACCTCAAAGACTTCTTCATCAAGTATTCTGGTTCCAAACACTATAATTCCTTTGGTATCAACGATCGGATGGGGGCTTCGGAGTAACTTCTGGGTGGTCTTCTTTGTACAGTCCACAATGAGGGTGATGGTCTGCTTGTGAACACTGATGGCCACTCGATGCCACCTGGAATGGGAGGTAAAGTTAATTCACACACTTACTGGATTACACACTGCCCAGTGCCAGCAGGCTGAGGGCCACTTCTGGGTTCAAATATATCAATCTCTGTCTTTGAAAAGGAAACATAATCTTAATTTAAGGTTAGTCCTACGTTAGGCCTACAGCTCTACAATGAAAAAAACTCCAAAATCCCAAGTATAGCCTGCTACTTGTTTAGGTGCATTGCACAAGAGAAGTAAACTGCACTTACTTTCCATCAGCTAGGTTGACTCCTCTGAAGAGGGGGTAGTCCTCGGGGCTTGGTTTGCCTGTCTGGTCCTCATACAGGAAGACTGGAGAGCGGCCCACTTCTAGACCAAGCTGCTGGATGCCCTGTTCATTGTACATAGACAACAGGAAGGACTGGCTGCCCTTCTTAGGCTTCACTGTGGCCATGATGGAAAAGTCCTCAGGGAAGACATCACCTGGCAGGACAAATGGTGGGTTGGACAGAAAGAGAAGTTTTTGGAGAGTTATAAGTAGCCATAGCTATTCATCATCATAAGTGGAATGAAATATGAGGTTTGCGTTCACATGGTTGTAATCGTTTTGTTATTTTAAGAGACAGACTGTGATCTTTGCTGTCTGCAGGGAGTATGATATTTTTACTGTTATTTCTAATGGAAATGGGACAAAACATCATTTAGATCGATGGAATTGAAGATGGGCTTTGCGCACCAAACGGAAACACCGGAGATTTTTTTTTTGGAGTGCCCAAAATATAACAGGACAGGCTTCATCTGAAAGAGTTGGCTGGATAACAAAAGTTAGAGTAGGGGGGAAAAAAAGTGGATCGATTCCAGCGCAGCACAGGATGAGAAGCATTAATGACTAAAGCATGTGATCCTGAGAGACTTCGTCAAACTGAACCTTCAAACTCCTCTCCACTTCTCTCCTCTCCCACAGCTGATGGTTCCAGCAGACGCAGAGACACCAGCGAAGGGTTGGAGAAGAGCAAAACATTTTTACAAGAGAAATAATGAAAGACGCATTGCGTGGAAATGGAAAGACCAAACATATAGTGGTATTTAAAGACAGAAAAGATATAAAGAGGATGTGTTAGCCGCCATCTGCTTGGCTCCTTGGAAAAGCCTCAGAAGTCCCTCCATTTTGCTTAAGTATGGAAAACATCTGCCAGACAAATTCCTGTAGCGAGGTGTTCTTAGGACCCAAAAAAAGAGAAGGCCTGCCAACTAACTGAGGAGACCGTTGCTTTCCAGGAAGTGCTAATGTCGAGGTCTGACTACAGCTGATCTTTCAGTCGGAAAAAAAAGGAGGCAACCAGACTATGTTAAAGCCATCACTGTTATCTGGATTATATTGAACATAAGCAAAGAAACCCCTTGAATTACAGTAGCAATCAATGGTCTTTTAGCATGTGCAGAGCAGAGATTTCCAGACAACTGGAAAAGAGTAGCAGGGTTTGTGGTTACAGTTGCTGCTCCTCATGCAGCTTTACCCAGCCATACGAAGAGACCGCTAAACTCAACTGGGGAAACGTTGTTAGTAATAGCCAATTAGACACTGTGGAAAAGAGAAGAGAAGAGAAGAGAAGAGAAGAGAAGAGAAGAGAAGAGAAGAGAAGAGAAGAGAAGAGAAGAGAAGAGAAGAGAAGAGAAGAGAAGAGAAAAGACAAATTATTCATCCAAACCTCAGTTTCTGAAGGGTTTTAAAACATCACTGTCTGCATAGGCGACCTCTAGTGGTCATGTGAATGCACAGTAACCAAGAAAATGAACAAGAGGCTTTTTTAAAAACTATGTCTAACATAAGTTTGTGTCTCTTGGTTGAAACCTTTGAGTCTGATTCGCACAGCCACCACAGCACAGAGTGTTTCTTTCAGGAAATACTCATATTTCAGTCACTTCTGGAACACATATTGTTGAATTTTGCTCCCGTCACCCGTTCACCTTCTACTTTCTTTTCATCAGCTTTCACCCTGTCAACATCTGGATGTCTGTTTGCCTTCCTGTCTTGTCTTCCTGCCTTTTTCTATCATTCCTTCATTAATGCCAAGCATCAAATCACATCATGCGGAGAGCACATGCCTTGGCAGTGAGCTCCCTCAGGAATTCTGCTTGGCATCATATGAGAAACATTGCTTTAATTGACAGATGCTTCGACAGGACGGTGTAAAGCTGAAAAAAAGAGCACAAGTAACAGGAAGGCAACCCTTCAAAAACCTCCCAAGATGTTGGGAGGATACACAAATCTTTGGCTGGTTGATCGTGAAATGAAAGCGCTATGATGTAAACAATGACAGTGGGAAATACCAGAACAAAGAAACACAGTTAAGGAAATTTACTGCTGCATCTGTTTACACAATCTGACCCACAGTGAGTCAGCACTGGTTTGGTTCAGACTGTTTGTTCAGGGTCAGCTAAGGGGTGAAAGGGAAACCGGGGCACAGGGGAAAAGGGGTGGGTGTTCTTTGAATTTTGAGTTGCAGTTGCACAAAGCAATGGCCATGCTGTATCTGCCCTGCAGTGACTGTAAGGAGCCAAACCCAGCCTGAGAAAATCTCAATTAAAATGATGAGAATGGCTAACGAAGTCGATAACTAATGAGCTACCGTCCTACTGAGAAGAGAAGAGGGAGGGGTGTTTGTTCAGAAGGCCCTCCCCGGAATGCGTTTCTCAGCCTGCTACTTCAGGACACCAGATGAGAGATACCTCATACCTCACGTGTGTGTTTTTTGTTAGTGTGTGTGTGGAAAGGCTGTGGTGCCAGCAGTCCTGAGAGTTTACGCTGGCATCTCCACCACCAGTGTCAGCCCAGAAAAGCTCTGGGAAAGGGGAACTCAAAGGCTTTTCTAGCCAGTCAGAAATATTTTGGTGAAACAGTCTCCAGTTTAATGTAGCTATCTTTTATTTGCCAATTCAGAGAAGACAGCCCTGTGACTGATACCATGCTGCTGGCATTAGGCGTGTAGGCTGCAGTTATTATTATTATTATTATTATTATTACCGAACCTCAACAACTACACAAAAAATCAGGATGGCACAGGAGTCATGCCAGCACTTTGTCTGATGATGTCTGCCGTCTGTTAGAGTGCACACAAGCAGGTAATGGGGCAGAAAGCATTGAGTCCTGTACTGTAATTGGTCATTCAGTCATCGCTGTGTCCACCTCCCTCCTTCTGTATGAGACAAGCTGCATTCCTGTAGTACTGCATATTGCTGCAGAGACAACTACTGCTTTGCACAGGAGTACACCCAGCAACAGGCAGAAACAGGGACGTGTGTAAGTGGCTCTAATGGAAACAGGTCCCACTGTACAATTTAAGGAAACACCAATATGAGAAGCAACTTATTATCTCTGATCCACCTCGATTAAACTCGCCCTCACCTCAACTCAACAAAAGTGCGATAAACTGCATATGTCAGAATATAGCATATATCTATACTGTAGCAGCTGTAATGACTGTAATAAGTAGCAAATGACAAGAGTTCAAATTAATACAGAACAGAATTGAGTTGTTGAGGAACAGTCCCAGCTTCTCTCCCCTGAATTCTCTTTCAATTAAATAGTAGAAAACACAATTGCAAAGCTAGCTTTGGTGCAAATCAGATGCCACTACATATGTAGCATGGTGCACTAAGTCCAACATGTCACTCTTGAGAACTGTTGGCAGACAAACAGAAACATTGCTGTTTTTACAGCTTGTGATCTAAGCTGCAGCAGACGCCTGTGCCACTGAGCCCCAGCAGTACAGACCACAAGTGCTCAGGCCGAGGGCAGGTAGAACTTGCTGAGTCTTGCATCCTTTGGTGTTTGATGGCTATTGTTTCGTACACAGAAGGTAAAGGGAAAAATGTTCCAAATTGAAATGGTCAAACCGGGGCTCAATGCAGTTTCCACTGCAATCATGTCTCCGATGCTTATTTGTCTTCGATGTTTTTTAGTTTAAGAGAGCAGGCAGTTTTATTGCCCAGTTTCTTCCACATGCATTGACTTAATAAAGGTAAGAAAGGTCTCTTCTGTTCTGAGTGCCTCAGTAGTTTCAAATGAATCATCTCTTCCACATGTTTGCCTAATGATTGCATGTCTGCACTTGCTCTTTTCCAACACATCATCACAGGCTGTCTGTGGCTACGGGGTCACAAGCCAGTGCGCTCTCAGTCGCTGCTACTGTGGTTTGTGTTGCCAGCACCATTATTGTAAAGTAAAACAACTGTTTTTGAATGCCTTTGTTTTCTACGTGTGACTTTATTTTTGCACTTTTGGATAATTAAAGCAACGAGTACCTTCAGACTTCAAGCCATAGTCATATGGCCGCAGCAAAACTGACTGCGTAAAATTACCTCACGAGTTCTGGAATATATTAGCTGTATGTTCTCGTAACATCGAGAGCAGAGCCACATCACAAACGGTGCGAGTGACTTTTAAAGCCGTCAAGCCAAAGACAGCTAGTTAGTCTGTTTGCACCTGCGGTGACTGTTGTGAGCTCCTCCAGTTGGTTTGTTTTATGTAGACTGTTATTTTGGATGATCCAGCATAGCATGTGTATAATTACAGCATGTGTGGCTAAACAGAGTCTCATATGGAAACATGCTGTCAAAAAGCATCAAAGTGAACAGTATTTGTTTGATTGAAGGGCATGTAAGGGCACGCAGCCCACAGAAGCCCTGCAGCTCTACGTTAAGCCCCTAGGAAGAGTTATGCCAAGGATCAAAGGTCTACTGAGGCCAGCGTAACATCTGAGAAGACCACGAATGTGTCCAATCTAAACTTTGGGGAAGCTTAGCTCACAGCAAGGGATGCTATTTCTCTCTTGTTGCTAAATCTAGACCACAGCAGCTTTTTATATCCTTAAGATGCGAGGAAAAGGCAACAATCACGATCAAATTCAGAAACTGGTTGTCTGGGTAACAAAATTATGTTTTTTAAATTTCTGTACTATGAAAAAAAGAAGATACACTAAGTATAAAGCAAAGAGAGTCAAACAAGACAAAGGAAGAAAACAGTGTAAGGCAGGAGCAGTCTAAGGAGAAATGATAGAGGCAGAAATGATGACGCCTGAGGGAAAAAATGGGAGCAGGAGGGAGAAGAGCGACTGCTGGGGAGGAGGGAGAGAGGACAGAAGTACTGCAGCGCAGCAAATAGTAGTAACTCAAAGCCACGTCAGCATAATAGAACACGGGAAAGTGGAACCCCAGGCTTCCCTCCCATCCACCACCCATATTTTTCACTGCTTTTTCATCATCCAGCTCCTCCTCCTACCGCATTAAATATTCCAGCGCTGGATGCCAATGCATCTGATGTGCATTTTCAATATCTTTCTTTTACCAATATTTGCTTCAAGTGTCCACACGTGGCAGGCGATTTGTTTCGGTAAAATATATGAATGTAGTGTACGTGCAAGATGTCAGCGTGTTCACAGGGCAGTTAAAGATTAAAGAGGAGCACACCCATCCTAAAACCCATAAAATAAAGGTAGAATGGACATAAATAATCATGTTATAGGAGCTAGCAAAGCTGCTACCTAGAGGGGATGAAAGGAATCAGGTAGGTGGGAGTCACACAAAGACTTTAGTTAGCCCCAGCTCTTTTTTGTTTTTGTGTGTATGTGTGTGTGTTTCATGTTTGAAGGAAGAGAAAATCTTCAACACGAGTACTTTGATGATTTCTTAGATGTACAAAAGTGAGCGTGTAGATTCAGGGGCCCGAGTCATATACTCACCTGGAAACAGCTGTTTGGTGGGTGCGCTGAGCTGGGCATCTTTGGATACTCTGTAAGCCACATCAGGTTCTTGTGATGACCTTCTATGTGAGCACAAACCCGTTGTTCTCGTAACACCTTCAGGTAAACTGTGAAAATCTAAAATCTTCAAGAGGTCTGCTGGTTCTGCTGCAGAGAGGCGAAAAAGAGACACACAAAAAAGACATTAGATGCATGCAAAGAAACGTAACTTTGAGCATTTGGTGCGCCTCTATACAGAGCAGCTCATTGCTCAAACGTTGCTATTTCGGAGTTTGAGCAACTCCAAAATTCTGCATATTAAGCAAGCCTTAATTATGGCACATTCATTCTATTTTCTGTCCTTTACTGACTTAGAAGCACTAGTTACTCTGCAGGAGGCTCCACTGTTGTGGTTCAGTGAAGATTTCTGTTATCCATTTAGGCGCTAAACAGAGACATCCCCATTTATAGATCACCATGATCACTGGTTTAAGCTGCACCAAAACCCATCCTTCCATCTATTTCCCTGCTATGTTAAATCTACCACTGCCTCCCTTAGACCACAACCATGCAATTAGCACACTCTCAAGCCGGTCGTCCAAGCTGTAACCAGGCCACCGCAGGAGTACACTAGGTCAGAACAATGTGACACAGGGTTTGACCCTGGACCGCACCCGCACATGCCAAAACCACCCAGGACAAACAGCTGTTCCTGCAGCCAGATGCGCAGACAACAAGCTACCCAATGACACACATTAGCATCAAGCGGTGCCCAAGAAAAGTTCGGGACAAAAAAAAAGCACACAGTGTCACGTCCATAGGGATGGTCGCACAATGGCCATCTTCTAGAGGACAAACTAAAAAGAGGACAACAGAGGGGTTTGTCTAGTAGGTCAGCCTACGTGGGCGCGCACACACACACAGACACACACACGCAGACACACACTCACACAGAGGTAAAGCTGTGCTTGTTCCAGTCTGCAAAGACCACACACACAGTTAAAAAAAAAGCCTTCAATGGTCCCATCCATCCAAGAGTGAAAGTGCTGGTGAAAAGGTGAACAGGCTGGTCTAAACAGTGCTTCAGTGCATTCTCCATTGCCCTGCAACCTCCAGCTGGATGTCATTATGCATGACTCACGTGCAGCACAGATCAATTAAATGAAAAAAAAAAAAAAGGGGGAACATTCTTAAACAGAGGTTTCCATTTAAGAACACTTTGGATGCATGTGTTCCTCTGCAGCTGTGCAGGCGCTGTGAAAGAAAAACTTCCTCCTCGTCCTCTTAAGCCTGATTGCATGTTTCCACAAAGACTCAGCTAAAGAAAGCTGCTAATGCTTAAGGCTACAATTAGTAAAATAAAAATCATATTGTTTTTGTTTGTTTGTTTTACAAGCCATAAGCTCGGCAACACACACGAAACGGCCGAAGCATCCGCTCGCAGTTCAGAGATCGCTTGACACAAATCATTTTGAGGAGAAAATTGTAAGATTCGAGTCATGTCACATTCACAATGCATTATTGTGCTGGGGTCATATTAGGCAATTAGGCATAATAGGGATGTGTGGGAGCAGCTCATCTACACCACTGCACCCATTTGTTTAAAACCCCCTCCCCAGCTAGTCAAACCTGTAAGTCTGTCAAAACGATAACTACAGTCATATTCCTGTCAGTCCAAACCACAGCATGACAGAGCCTCTGTGCAGGTGAAGGGTCTAAACACAAAGAGCTTCATCTGTCATCAGCTCACAATGAAGCTGCAGCTCACCCAGCAGCCAGAAAATGTCTATCATTCACCACGATGACAGAGGTTCACTTAATGAGACTCACTTTCAGAGCTCGGCAGCAGAATAATGATATATCACACTAATGGAAACTTCTCGTACAGATTCCCCCACTGGTAGATTATTAATCAACATTCGTGTTCTACATCATTATCTCACCATTAATGCTTTATGAAGCAAAGGTGATAAGATCATAAACAGCTATTTCTCCTGAAGGAGTCGAATAGAGGAACAAGAGCGCTGCAAAAAGAATTACGGCATTATTTAACAAACTAGCCATCAAGATTAGAAAGCCTGTGAAAATTTTGTACCACATGAAAATAATATGTTGTAGTAACAAAAGTATAGTTTTTACGAGTTTATTGTATCGACCGATGTAGAATTTGCCAATACCAATATTTGGTGATTTAAAAAAATCAAATATTCCGATATGTGGGCCAATATCTTTTTTCTCTTTCAGATACTCAAAACATAAACAGATGTGTCTGAGGTCTAGAATCATTTTAAAAATGGTTACACCAGTAAACTGCATTGATTTCAATATCTGCGTGATTCCTCAAAACATTATGCGAGAAATGTTTGGAAAAGAGTGGAATTTCTCACCAATGCTGTGCCTTCACGCTTCCAAAGCCTCTCTAATTCATGATCAATTTCAACCACACAGGAAGACACATAAAACTGACACATTAAGCATAGAAACATACTTTTATTTGCTACATTTTTAACAGGGTCCACAGCTGATCAAACCCAAATCCTTTTCCTAAAACAACCCTCCAACCTGCCATCGTCTAACGCTACTCTAACCCTTAGGGGGCAGATCGATCATTGCACAGAGGAGGTCCATACAAGGTATGGAAATAACAGTCTTACACTAGATGCAGTGACCACTGTCTGAATGATGCGGCTCGGCTGTGGTCAGAAGACAGCATTGCAGTTGGTGGTGCACTGTGGTGTCCTTCATTCTCAGCCAACCACAACCTCCCTTTTCCATCTCCCCCTCATACGTTTGTCTCTTTTCACTACAAACTGTCACCGTTTCCTTATTTGGACACAGTCTCACTGCGCCTGACTGCTGGTGGTGACAGGTAAAAACACTGAGCTCAACTTTAACTCAGTGATTAAAGCTGCATTTTCTACTGTGTGATTCCAGATTGCAGGAGTAATTTAACACCATCCTTTTTTAATCATTTCAGTATAATTATGCATGACGTATGAACACAAGCAAATATACTACTGTTATAGATGTTTCCAAAAAGCCATTTGATTAGATCTGACAAATACTGATAAGTTAGACACCATATATTTGGGCCACAATAGCCTAGACCCACATTAACACTTAATAACAACTTAGTAACAACATGCAGGTCAATACTACAGGGAGTAAAAAAGGAGAAAGTTTTTGAGAAGCACCAAGTTGAGCCCTTTTGAGGGGTGTTGCTTTTGCTGTTGCTAATCCACACTGACATGATCAAATTCCCAGGAAAGATCAGCAGCTTTAATTTTTTTTGGGGGGAGGAGGGCATTCTTCCATATACACTTTATACGTTTTCAGGTGAGGTTATGGATCCTCGGTTCTAAAAGCAACCACAGGGGTGGGTCACCTGGAGGTGAGCCAGGTGGAGCCTGCCAGCAGGATGAGAAAAAAGGGAGGAGGCTAAAGGAAAGCATAATATATCATACATCAGCTATGAAATAAAAGGCCCTATTTGAGAAAACATGTCTCTTTCCTCAACAGCAAAACATACTCAGACACTTGAGAGCACAAGCACAAACATCCTCACCTATATTTCCCTCCTCAGTTCGCATATTCTGACACACGCCTTCATTCATTAACTTTCTCTCACTGGCAGTCGACCCTCCAGTGAACGCTGGCCTGACCACATCCTAAGCCACAGGTACGGCTCTCAATCCCACCTTGTTAAGCTGAGATGTTTACCCACTTAGCATGGCAGATCCCTCAAGAGAGCAACACCTCTAGCGCTGGATGCTAAAAATAGTCCTCTCCCTGACCACAGCCCCTCACATCCAAGAGGCAGCTTCTCCACACATACCCAGAAAGCTGTTTACACGACACGGTCTTGTGTACATTTTCTCGCCCGGTGGGTCCGCTTTGGCGCGTTTGCTGTTTTTACTGCTTTCATGCAAGTGGATGTGACACAAATATGGTAAATGGCATTCCTTAAGCTTTGGCATTCCACACTGAACATCTACAGTGGGGATAAAACATTTCTATCCCTTTGCTTCTCACGTTATCCACGCATGCTTCCATCAAACACTGAAGCGCCATTCAAGACCTGCAGCAAGCAATGTGTGAAACACAAGTAAGAAGCAGTTATAATGCACCTAAGGGTGTCACATGTTAAAGGAGTTCTTGGGTGTAAATGCAGTTAACAACTAATAGGATTCATGCATCGAGTCTTAGAGATGAAGCGCTGTCGTGTGAACGCAGCACAAAGGAAAATGCTGTAAACTGGATATATGTGCTTCTCACTAAATTCCTGTACAGTATCTTTGATGTGACACACAATAATCAACAGTTTATGGTTTTGTCTGTCAGGCACAGGTTGGATGATGAGGTCACAGTATAAGAGAATTCATAAAGTCTGGTTTAAGTGTGCGTTATATTAAAAAGGTGTGGTGAAGCAATACACATCAGCAAAGTGTTGCAGAAAGAAGGCTGCAGGAAGTGCTTTTAGAAAAATCTTCCCCTCCCTACCTAACAACGACTTTTTTTCCAGACTTTATGTGAACAGTAGCTCGAGTGCCAGATTCTTAATCCCGCTTTCGGCTCCATGCCAAGACTGTGGTGGATCCCATTCCCCTAAATATCCATCTACCGTCTATTTCCACAAACGCACACATAGATATACACACAAAGGCTCCGTGACAACACTTAGCGATGCCAGACAGCAACATTTCATTTGACAGGAGGAGGGGTGCTGGACCAGTGAATTAGGACTTTTTTCATGGTGGTGGGGTGGATTAACATTCTTCCCTCTTTCACTGCCTCCTCCTCCAGCCCTTCCTGAAGTGAGGCCTAACTCTCCAGGCACATGCTTGACCTGGCGCTGAGGACAAGGAGTAATTAGCAGCCATAAAGAGGACCCTGGCTCTCTTGGAAATCAGCGCAGCCAAAAACAAGCATGCCCAAAGAGAGACTTCCCCCTCCTAGCGTGCATCACAGACAGGGAGGGTCTGGGAGTCTCTTTTTTTTATTTCACCTGATTCTGTTATAAAACTTAACGCCAAGTGTTGTGAAACTGGAGTCTCACTGTGAGTACAGCAGGTTACAATTAAGGCCCTGACTTTAATTACTTAAAGCAAGACGATGTGATGTATTTTTTTTTTTTAAAAAGGAAGTAAGCCATTCCTACTCTTACAAATTAAAAGCAGAATTCATAACCAATGAAAGCTGCAAAGGTTTGGGCTGGTATGGCTCATGCTGGGGGATGCTATCCAGTTCACTAACTTATAATACAGAATACTAACTTACACTTCTATAACACCTCATTTAAACATTTATTATGTTAAATATTATTATTATTATGACATTTTTTCATTAAGTGATAGTAAACACTCAGCTAGTCAAAACAGCTTGTAATACAACTCCTACACACCTCCACCAGGGCTAACCTTAGGTTGTTACTTCTGGGTTTCATGTGACCAGACTTGACAATCATACTGTAGGCATTATGCTCATGCTAGATTGAGCACATTATACACACTGCATGGGCACATACAGTATATCTGCAGACACGTGTGTAAATTGATGCAAGCACATACCTGAATGAGGTGTCAATGCCCAATCACACATATCTCTGCAACTGTAATTAACTTGTAAACCACAGTTCGACTGATTTCTTTCCAGTCACACTTGTCCACACATGCTGCAGTGAGTTTTAAGTTGTGCCAATATAACAGTGTGTTTAGGATAGCAGACACTATATATACAGGGCCACCTACACATTACACCAATAGGAAGCTCCCAGCATGCAGTTTTCATGCTGATGTTAATGCCAGAGGATGTTTGGGACTCCGCAAACTCTCAGTCAGCAGATTGTTGGTGAGCTTTATGTTCTGCAACGTTACATGGCTGCCACTTTGTGGTTTAACTGCAATGGTTCCTAAACGTTTCCAGTTTGCAATAATGCCGCTTACATCATGGAATATCTGGGAGGCAAGAGATCTCACAAACTGACTTGTGACAACAACCGCACTTGAATTCAGAGAGCTCTTTAAAAAAAACAGTTCTTTCAGAAATATTTGTAAAGGCCCACTGCATGGCCAGGTGCTTGATTTCATCCATGTGTGGCAATGGGAATGAAAACACCTGAATTCAAAGATTAAGAGGTGTGGTCCATTATTTTCAATATAGTATGACTTGTATTTCAGTAAATAGCCATAAAATGAATTCAAGATCTGCATGGCAGGACCAAAAATCAACTGTAATAATAACTGAAACAAAACCTAATGACAAAAGCTTATAACTATGAATAAAGGCCCAGTTGTGCAGACCTAGACAGCTATCAGTGACCGTTTGGTGAGTGCTTGCTGGGAGTTGCTAGAGTAAAAGTGGTTGCAAAGAGAAAACCTCCTTGCGACCGCTTTGGTTGCCAGTCACCAGTATTTTTGTATGGAAGACGTTGACTTGAGTGCAAACACTGGGAAACTGCTCACCAACCAGTAGCGAAACTATGAGACGTGCAAGGCAAACTAGCGACTGTTCACTTCAAACAATACCATTACATCCTTTTAAAGTTTCACTACAGATCAGAGAGTAAATAGTGAGGGTCTGCCAGACAGCTTTCCATATTCTATAGAGATGGAAGATGCCTACCTTCCAAGGAGGCTTTTGGTGCACCCTCTTTGGGACGAATTTCACCTAGCGACTGCCAGCAACCTCCAGCACAACTCATTAGGAAATACAGATTTTTCCCTAGCAACTGGATGTTGCCAAGGGGTCATTGACTGGTTCCTAGTGAGACTGAAGCCGAACTCATTTGGTTTGGTTTGGTTTGGTTTGGTTTAGAAAACTTGACTGGAGTAATCGATTCTGCTTACTGACATAACTGATAAGCTACTTTGATTATGCAGCTCAAGTTACATAGTCTAGCTTTATTTGCTATTATTAGCATTAGCAATAGCAACCATCATGTCCTCAGTTTGTATAGAACAAAGATTCAGTCAGAGATGAAACAAACTATCAGGCAAAAATTGGTTTCAACTGACATTTTAATCTCAATGTGTTTTCTTAGGTGACAACTCCCAAAGTCAACAGAGGCCAGCGTTTAGTCTGTGAACGACTTTGCATGCCGGTATCAGTTTCATTTCCTCCGCCCGTTTCAACCCAGACATATCAGGACACTGACCCAGTGACCATCTGAAAAGGCTGCACAACGATAAAGCAGCAGGGAAGAAAGGGGAGGGGACAAGCACACGAGGGAAAGATCCTTTGGTTTATACATCCACTGCATTGATTCCTGTGACTGTGATTGAAAACATCTGATGTTCATCAAGAGTATGAAACATCAGCCCAGCCTCTAGTTGCAAAATGACAAGAAGTTCAAGAATTATACATCTGTAGGATCTGCAAATGCAGTCTTTCATATTCACATCCGCACACACACACACACACACAGATAACAGAGTTTTCCCGACCTGAGCTTCTTCGGTGTAGTCTGGCGCTCGGTGCTTTAGCTGCACTCTTATTGCTTTAACAGTGTGAATGCCATATGGTTTACTTCACTGTCTCCACGCTGCAGCTCACAGCGGTGAAGATAAATCATTGTCTGCCGTCCACCACAGACTGAGATGGAAAAACTGAGTCAAGATTCCACTGTGAACCTCTCATTTTACACCAAAAAATACAGAACTGGTACTTTTGAAGCACATATGTGATCCCTGTTATCTCCGACTTAAGTCTTTTCCCACTGTGCTTCTGTCTATTCTGCAGCTTTAGTTTCATGTTTTTTAATCTCAGTGTGCAACTTTCTTTCACACGCTGCCTATTTTATCTCTTTTATTTTTTATTTTTCTGGAAAGAAGCCTTCCCCTCATTCTGTCTGTCCCAGAGCATATATGGTTTTTAATAGCTGACTGCTGAGAAATGTATGATAAAGGAGAGCCTTGGAGCACTGACATTACAGCACCATTTCCTCTCACTGAGCCTCACAAATAACCGTTCCAGCACCAACACACTGGCACCGCACAATGAAACAGAATAATAAATATGAAATCCTGCACAATAATGAAGCTTTTGTCTTTGTTTAGAACTATCCAGTGCTGCCTATCAAACCTAGGCGGTTTGATTGAGCTGCTGTGCCTCGTAGCTAATGATGGGAATCAATCCAAATATGCAATGTTTTCTCACCAAGGAGGAGTTTCATCATCTTTAGTGAACTCAGTGACCCATTAAGAAATATTCGCACTCAGCCCACATAATCTGCCACAAGTGTGCGCAATAAAAATCCTGTGATATTTCTAAATTGGGAATGTTTACATTTGAAGTCATGACATGAGGCAAAGGAGTAAATTAAAGTATCATTTCAAGATGAATAAGCAAGTTTTCTAATGATCTCTAAACAGAAAGGAAATCACAGGGAAACAGATGAGAGAACGTTTTTTTAAAAAAGCAAATCATTGAGAGGTGAAAAGGCACAAAAATAACAGGAATATACAGACTATTAGTCAAATTTCTCATAGTACAGTCTATATTTGAAGCTTGCAGAAAATGAAAAGCTTGACATCACATCGCAGTGCCAAAATAAGATGCAACAAGGTTGGAGTGACAGCCAAGTCAACCATCAATTCATCTCCTGCTGACACTTTAACCAGTGTCACAGCTGAGCAACATCAAGCCTGTGGGTGAACAGGTGTTAGGGCATGAGAAAACTCCAGGAATGACAGACAGCTACATAACCTGAGCCATCAACTATAAATGATCAAAATCAGCTGCTAACTATGAGAAGATGGACAGTCTCACCAAAGCTGTCTTGAAGAAATGATGCTTAATCTTAGGTTCAGTGAGGAAGATCTGCTCCTGGCATTCTGCCTTTGTTCTTCAGTGCGTGAAAGTGTTCCTCTCTTCCCGTTCTATTCCTGTTGCTCTATTTTTCATCATTTCTGCTTTTCCACTCTGTCAAACTCACTTCTTTACCAATTTCGACATCACTGTACTTGATCCGTTCTGTCTGTGCTCCGAAAGCCAATCACTCCCCCAGTCCGTGTTCGTTAAGCTACTTTTTAAACATTCTGCCTTTCAGATAATCTGCCGTCGTCCTCCTCCTCCCCATCATCACCTCATCCTTCTGGATGGTCAGAGAGTCAAAACAGAAGATCCCTTCAGCCATTGACTAACTCTGCATTATCACCTCCAACACATAGACTCTGAGAGGGAGAGGAGTGAGGGGGAGAATACCTTCTACCATCATTTGGGAAATCACGTGAGTCTACTCACAAAACCATTTGTAACTCAAAACTCTAATTACTTCAATAAATATTGTTTCTGGAAATATTTTATGGGTTTTTCATACAAACAGAGTGCATGACATCAGTGCCGCAGATCCAACTTGCGGTTAAGTTTGCATAACAAAAGATTTTTGGCCTATGTTAGGGAACGATCATGGTTTTGGTTAGCATATCAGCCCAACCAAAACACATTGTTTCAATCTTTAGCCTTTTAATGTGTAGCTTTTCAGTGTGTGACAGGGACAGGAGTCATTCCCAAAACTGGCATGCGTAAAATAACCACAATAAAGTTTCATCACTATTTAAATCAGTATGATTATCTGTTGCGTGATTGGATGTCAGAGAGAAAACAATGATTTTTACACTGAACATTTTTCTTTCATATTGTCACCACCATTAAGCAATAAGGTGTCCTATCCCGGAGCATTGCATGTTTGACAAAACTGATCACCTGATTCTAAACCTTTATTTACCTTCCTTTAGGACATTAATGAAAGTCAAGCTTGGTCCCATTGTTCTAAACAAGTTAATTAAGACTCTTTTTGTTACACAATACTGCTAATTAAGCAAAACCTTACTTTTTTACTGTCTTTTTATTCCAACTCTTGCTAAAATTGTCAACTAATAAGTTAAAGAATACATATGACTCCAGTAAAGTTTCTAGAGTGACCAAAAAAGCCACTGTATTTCTCCCTTGTAGGAAAAAAAATGCTTACACTCAGTATTTCTGCTGCCCAAGCTGTGGCTTAGCTCAGGCTGGGGCAGGGGGAATGGGGTTGGAAAGGATGAGTCATACATTGCTTTCCATGCTCAATGATTATAATACCCCATTACAGAGAGAAGCACTGTTTCCCAGCTAAAGTGAATACTCGGCTTGTGAGCCTGGACCAGAATTAACTTTTCACTCTACCATGCACTACATGCTGCAACAAAGCATACGGTTAGAATCAGAAACAGCCGTTGAGGTTACATCATGAGGTAAAACATCCAAATTTGACATCACTCGTGGGGTCATGTTGACATTTCAAACGCCACTGTCTCCACTGGTTCCATTTGTCTCTCAGAGGGAAAGGAACACATTGTCCCCTTTCACTTGCATTTTGGAGCTGGACTGATCGATGTCTGTGTGCTTTTAGCAATAAGCTAATTTAGAGAAAAATCTACTACTGGCTTCAAATCAAGCACGCTGTGTCATGAGTACAGAGGACCATTGAGCAGTTCAAAACAATTATTTGAACCTTAATTAGTCTGGAAAGGACTACATGATATACTGTCCAAGATATGGCAAATAATGCACTGTTTGTGCTACACAAAGGAGCTCCTTAACTCTGACACTGGGTCAAAAACTTGTCCCGCATATTTTGTTTTATCTTCCACGTTATTATCAGGCATTACGGCTGATTTACAGATTCATTTCCACAAAGGCTGCATTTACAGGGCTGAAGTGGCACATGCCAGTTGCAGGGTCACTGCTTCTCCCCGTAGTACAGCTAACTCAGATTCCTTCCTCAGCGCCATGGCAATAGGCACACACAGGAAGCCACTTTTTTCTCATCGCCAGTTATCTGATTGAGTTTGACGTGACCTCGGGATTGCCACTTCAAGGTAAGTGCGAAACACACTCCGGAAATCCCAAGCAAAAAGTAGAGATGCAAGTCTCACTAGAAGACTCAGACTAAGGCAGACAGGTGATGGTAATCAAAAGCTAAATATCCACATTTAACAAGCTGTGTTTGGTTTAAACCCCGCTGGTGAAAATGAAAAACTGGCCTTTAATTTGCTTTTATAGAAATTGATATGCAGTTGTGGACAGCTGTCACCATCCTGTAATAGTTCCAAAACAAGCCAACAGGTTATGTCAGTTCTTCAGTTCTGTATGGACTCAATCACCTCTATGAACTTTTCTAATTGGGCTCATGAAGAGCTGTAT